>VUJU01000202.1:0-142615 GCA_009835225.1 Aphis craccivora | reverse complement strand
CGCTAGTCACAATTTTTTTTATAAGCGTTTATAGTTCAAATTTTTACGAAATCTGTCGAAAATGCGAAAATTTGCAAGTAATTTTGAAGTTGAAAAATCATAAAATTGTTTATGTTTATAACTAAGGATTAAAAATACAACACTAAGTTTTCCATAAGTTTTCCTTCAAGTAGCTATAGAGAAAACTCGTAGCATCATTATAGGAAAAATGTTAAGTGCGTTTTAATTTTAAATTTTTAGGAAATAGCGTAACGATAACGATTTATCTTCAAACGTTTTTAAATATTTGTTATTATTCAAAAAGTATAAGTCGTAGATACATGCAAATTTTACCAGTTATTTAGATTGGCGTTTTCTTTACGTGATTTAATTTTCAAAATATTCCAATACAATAACTGTATTATTAATACAGTTATTTTGTGAAAAATGTATATAATGATAATATACAAAAATATCCAAAATAAAAAAAAAATTATAAAAATTATAAACTTTTATGTATAAAAGTGATAAGTGTAATAAGTGATATCATTTTGTGATATAAAAAGATTGATTAACCTTATGCATATTGGAAAACCGTATCCTCAGAGATATTTATACAATACAATTCAGTGATATATATTCTGTTTACGGACAATTAATAATAACAGACAATGTCTTTATAGTGGGAAATTTTGAATTAAAAAAATTTAAATTTTTTAAATTCCCTTAAAAAAATATACATTGGAAAATAACGCACCTTGTACGAAACACGTTTTGATTTTCCTATATTGTTTCAGCTATATAGATGTTTTAGTGTATTATAATTCTATTTCTGGTAAAAAGTATAATATCGCTAAATTACGCATTTATCCAAGTTTTAAAATACCTAATTGAACAATAATTACAACGATTAAATAGTCATTAAGTTATAGTCCACCTATAGCTACCTATAAATAGACATTTATAGATCCACTTTTAAGGTTATATAATCTTATATTTAAGCGTATTATTTTGTATAAACACAATATTATGTGTAATAACAAATTATTGATGATCGATTTCAAACCATTGTTATTGATGCATCATATTAAGTAATAAAATAATGTTAAACTTGTGATAAAATTATAACGAAATAAATATGAGTAATTAGTGTAATACTCACTAAGTAACTAATAAGTAATAAGGTAATATTTATTTAATGAACTGTGACTATTTTTATTTGATTACTCAATAGTGAGAATACTGATACATACTGATGGTCAAGAAACAAAATTCATATTCAATGTAATTGATCAAGCCGATTTGTGTTTAAAAGCTTAGAATAAATAAAAGAGTACATATTATTATGTGTATAGAGTTAAATCCTCTAAATATTGTTTACAAATAAATATCGCAAATATTGTTGACTTATGTGTTGTTCAGATTGATTTATCATTTCAAATATTTTTCGAAATTGTGTAAATTGACTCATTAGTCATATTCAGAAAAGTTGCATAATTTGTTTAAAGAATGTCAAATAACATAGTATTCATAAGATGAATGTAAAATTGTTGTTGAGTAACCTTCCAACTGTTTTTATACTAAGTATTTATGTTTAAAATTATTTAAAATTAAATTTTGTTTTCTTTCATTGTGTCTAAATATTGTACGTATACTAAAGCACAAAACCATCAACTGAATTCTGACGGTAATGAGTAATGACATTTATGAATATAAAATATAAAATTAATTTTACTTTAGATTTTGAGTTGAGTTAAATTTTTTTTTTTATTTTGAAGTTAATGAATTTACTGACTTGATATTCTTATCAAATATTTAGATTAAAATTTTCTATTTATAATATAGTTTTAGAAATATTTTTGTAATTTTAAGCTTTTAATTAATGAACATTTAAAATGTTTTAATTTTTAAGTTTTCTTTGAATTTATATTGATAAAATCTTTATTTATAGGTTAAAACGCTTAAAAATATAAGAAAATGTTTCTTATGAATTGTATATATAGTAGTTTATAAATATCCGATTCGTTACCTATTCGTTTATCATAATTCAAAAATATAATTTTAAGAGTTTTAACACTTTCTAATACATTACACATGTAAAGTTTTAATATTTTAATATAAAAAACAAATTTCAATATATTTAGATTATAGATGTATTGTGTTCCTATTGTATTGTGTTACACTCATTTAGATGTTTATTAGATTATTATTTAGTCTCAAATAATCATATTTTTCACTAACTATATTATATTTATTTTTACAATAATATCAGACAGATTTAAAAACATCATCATGTTTATTACGAAAATTGATAGTCAACACACAATTTTTAGTATTTTGTTTTATTAAATTAAAATATTATTATTATTATTTTAATTAAAATAATACGTACTTAAATATTGAAATATCTACTGAATGTATTGAATAAGTAGTCGTTTTGGAACTATTTCATACTTAGCATTAACACGGAAATTTTTTTTCGAGTTTTTTGTCATCCAACTCAACTTGATGTATAATTTTGAAGGGAAAACAATAATTATTGCTACGTTGCTAAATAACGTTTATAAATATTAACATATCGTTCTCAGCCAAAAACTTTTGGCGTAAATCCGTGGCTAACTGTACATAGATTATATTCTCGTCCGCGTTTATTGTTCCTATTGGCTGTCATATAGTAAAATTATAATGTCGAAATAATGTACTTATGACATTTAATATTGACAATTCCGATGGCCTTCCATAACAGTATTTCGTTTCGGTTTTCGTCACTGTAGCGACTAGCCCACTTGGCGTGTGCTGTGTGTGGTACACTGGTACACAGATAAAGGTCATTAGACGCTATTATTACCGGCAAAAATTTGATCGATTGTGACAAATGGTGTATGAAAATAGTATGTTAACCGCTTTAGCCGGTTTTATGTGAACGTGGACGAAAACACAAAATAAAAATATAAAAATAATAATAATAATAATAATATAAATATAATACTCTCACGGTTTGTTTTATTTATTTCGGCTTTTTAATATGTATTTCGTTTTGTATTCAGCACTTGCCTTAAACTACTTTTAAGGAGTATGCAATATAATGTGTACCTACTACATATCGTTATACAGTTGATGACCTACTATTATAAAGAGCTGTTGAAAACGGATGGAGTTTAAAATAATATGTATTTACTTAATATAATATCGTAAAATATTAAATTTGATCTTATAGATGTATTTTTATAATTTATTTCGGTTTTTTTTTTATTAACGGAATAATATTTTAACAAATTAAATTTTCAGAAAATAAGGGTTCTTAAAATAGGGGAAAGTCGGGCGGAGTCCTATCGGAGTATTGCGAGAACATCGCTATATTTAATATTTAGAGTAATCACAATATTTTAAAAAAGTGCTTTTTGGGGAGCAGCCATTTCGCCAAAATTGAGCTTTTTCCATTTATCCGAATATTGTAAATATCAAATGATATCCATTTTGTCTAGATTAGTTTAGGTCAATTTAAAGTTAAGTCAGAATTGGTTTAGTTTCTACACTTATATACCTAATAAAAACTAATGGAATTAAAACAATTGTACAACTCCGTACAAATTATACTATCAGTTATAAACAATAACGTATCATGCACGCCTATTTTAATAGAATATTTCGTTGTTTGGTTTTAATCTCATTTATTTAATATTTAATTATCTATCCACCATTAAGGTTTCTAAACTGTATTGTCAACGATATTTTAGTAAGTATACTTGTCTTAAATCAACTTTGATCAAGAGCGGCTGTTATGAAATCGGTGCACGAGTTGGTGGGAAAGAGTGCGTTAGAGATTGAGTACATTAATTAAATTTTCTGATATTTAAAGCGGACCCTTACTTTGTATTTAAATTAGGATTTATAAAATGGTACTTTATTTAGATTTTTTTATTCAAAAAAATTACAAAGTCAATAGAGTAATTTTTATATTTTTATAAATAAAAAGTTTCAGGTGCCTAGCTAAATGCGCATTAAATGTGGGGTGGTTAGTTCATAAATACATTAAACCTCAAAGGGTGTCACTGCTTCAAGCTTCTTCTTAAGTGTCGAATAAATAATAATTCGAACAATTATAATCTTAATAAAAACATATCCTCTTCTCCTTTTCTTCAGATTAATTCATTAACTTATCGTATGCCTGTTACTTTCAAATCCAATTTTATAAAAATAGGAGTAAAACGTATAAATCAAGTATCTACTTTTTTTTCTGTTAAAGGTGTTCCTTGTTCTTTTCATGAGATCCGTTTCTATTAAAACAATTTCTATATTATTATAAACTTGTATGCAGTTAGTTTTTTTAAAACACTATTAAATATTGAAAAACGGTATAAGCGTATTATATAAATAAATTTAAATAAATTCATACTTTAAGAATAATTAATCAATAATAATAATTTTAGAACAGAATAGAAGTCTTGAGTTGGTCGATTAAAACTAATATAGACAATAAAAATTTCGTGAACATTAAAAAATAATATATATATATATATATTTTTTAATTTAAAATTTCTTTTAGTATAAACAAGAAAAATAGATAGATTTATCTTTTTTTTTAGTGTAGTATATAATATATATATAAAGTATATATTAAAGATAATTTTTTAATAAATAAATATAATTAATTTTTACGGAATATAAAAAATCGTATTAAAGAAAATAATAAATATTTTAAAACATTGTAGATACCTGTTGATAATTTTTACTAAGTTATACCTGTAATTTAAAATTAAATTTCTTTTTTCTAAATATTTAGTATATTATTTTATTATGTTACCTAATTATTCTATTTATGTAACCTGTTATTATTCCGTCAGCCTTCTTTTAAAAAAAAAATACTGTATGCGACTAATTCACGACTTCTATACCGATATATACTACATTATTCTATTGTTATTTATTGTTATTATTATTAAAACAATTATTTTATTGAAATGTATAATGTTATTTTATTGTTTTTTAATGTTTCATAGCATTTAAAATAGACTTTTAAATCGTTTTGGTAAAAACCGGTATTCGTGGAAAGGAGTAAGGTATACTTTTGATGTAAACGAGTATTGGTGAAAAAAAAAAATACATTTTTTATGGAAACGGGCAATAGGCAATAATTATGAAAATTAAACATTATTATTGACAGTTCTTTCTGATTTTACTTTGTTGATTAACCTTCTCTTTTTCTTTCTTACCACTAGCTGTATTGCATAAGTAATATTATATCCCTCCATAGTCTGAAATTACATCTCTAATCCATCACTTTTAATTACCATCAACATAACGCAATTAAATACTTTATTAACGACTTATCTTTGATCGAAATTACTTCGACGTTTAATTATATTTAATTAATTATTTTGTTTAACAAAGATAAACAAAAAATTTATATTTAAATTACAGTTATTAACTTATTACATTTGGGTGTTTTAACTCTCATTTCTCTCAGGCTTCTATATACCAGATTAATTTTATTTATTCAAGTTATTGTATCTAGTAAAAGTACCTGAATAACTAATATTCAATGACTAATATTTATTACTAAGAAAAAACAAAAAACTTATTTAATTACTTTTTTAATTTTTTTTAATGTTGTGTTATATGTATGTGTTGTATATTTGCTTTACAAAAAATGAGATGACATAATGAGTTTTTGTATTTTGAAAGAATTAGGTATGTACCTATATCATACCTATATGATACTTGTACTTAATATATATATAATAGGTTGATTTTAAAGGAAATGTGTATCCATTTTCCCGGTTGAAGATGTTATGTAAAATGTTATTATGAAAATAAACCGGTCGAAACTACAACTATATGTACTTAAATTTGACATATATAATGTTTGGATAGTATATATATGTATAATACATACTGGGAGGTCGAAACCTGTTACAACAGTGGAATATAGTAATACAGATGTATCCATTAAAAATCAAATACATATTTAATATTATTCTTACACGCTAGAGATGATAAAATTGTTCAATTATTTTCAATAAAATGCAAAATTTTAAAATTATTCCATTGCATTGCTAACTATACCATGTATAGGATAGATGCTTATAAATTATAGCAGTTTTAAGCAGTTTTAAATTCTAAAGTAAGTAGTTGCATTTTTCATGTCGAGAATCTTAATTATACCAATTTAAATATGTTATAAAATACTTAATAAAGAAAGTATATTAAACAAAAACACGACAATAGTCTATCCACTCTATCCACGCACTATTATTACAGGTTAAATCGTTTTTATTAGTATTGTAGGTACCTACAATTATTGTTACAAGTACGTACATGTAATGCTTATATTATTTTGTTAGTTCAGTTGATTCAGATGCACTTATATTTTAGTAGGTATCGGGTACTTGCATATAATATATTCTAGCATGTAGTTACTATCATAATATATTTATTATTTAACTTATACCTGTTTGAACTTTATACATTTCATAAAATATAACATTGTGAAATATTTTAATATTTTTATTAACTTTTTTTATATAAGTTTTATTTTTACGTACATTTGTTATTTGATTGTTTAATAATTTTTTATATTAACAAAAACATACAAAAGTGTTTACAATATCACTTACATTATTATTTGATTTAGTAATATGTCAACCGCTGCGTTCAATGCATTAATATCATTAATTCATTTTATGTAAAAAAAAAAAAAAAATTCAATTTTTTAAAAAAATATTTTATCATATTGTGAAAAAATGTTTTGAAATTAAAAAGACTTAAAATACTAGATACCAGCGTACTACAACACAAATTAATCAAATTTCGTAACCTGTGTAAATTCAGTTTACCAACTACCAACTAACATTTTGATAAATGTATAATAAATATTAGTAATAGCTTAACATTAAAACAAATTATAATCAAAAAAATAATGTAAATTTTTTACTTTTATAAAATATACCTTTATTTAGACGTTCAACGTAGACGGTTGAAAGTAATCTATTATATTGATATTTCATATTGTTGATAAGTCAATTCTAATTATGTGATTAACTAAAAGTAAAAAGTAAAAACATTATAAGTAAAACTTATTTTGTGAGACGGTATTGCAGCGTGAAAGGTCGAACACTGATGGTTCATTGGTTGATAGTTTGACATTACTACTGTAATTTTTTTTTAAACCATATTGTTCCGATAGTATATAATAATATCGTCGATTGGTATATTTTAGATACCTAATATCTATACCTATATTTTTACATTACTTATTGTTAATCTATTATGTATGTGTGATGGACATAAAATTGTATACTTGTACTTTATTATTATGGCTATTAACTGTTGTACATTTTGTGGTCTTGATTTTTGCCACGGATATAATACGATTATATTATATAATATCAGTTAAACTCTAAAGGAGTTTATTATAAGCAAAGTGAAAATTTAATTTATAACAGTTATAATTTCATTGAACACATAGAGTAACTTTTAGAGTATCAATACCACGAAAACTGGATATCACGTCATTTATCTTATATTTTAATAGGAATATAAATATAAATTATAATATATATCTGAAGTGTTGTATATTATGTTATAGTTGAAATATACGATTTAAAACTTTAGAAATCGATGAAAATTTGATAGTTTGACATTACTCTCAAAGTTTAAATTAATTAATGACTATTTTAATTTAGATTAAGTCCGCATATGAACTTTTAGCATGATATTGGACAAGAGGTGATAGCTAGAGTGTTAGGATTGGATCCTTTGCAAACTCAATTGGGGTCTACTTAAATCCAATAATTATTATTTTTGGTTATTTAAAGTAAGTAAATAATACAGTTTCATAGAAACTTTGGTTACTAGGTATTTTATTAGTAATTTAGTCATTGAGGCATATTATCGTATTTTATTAATGTCATTGTTTCTAAAATGCTCAAAATGTTTTAGAATTATAAATTGTAATTTTTTAAAGCAGTCAGTTGTCGAATAACTGGTGTTAACTTTCAAGTCATTTGTTCGTAGCTAGTTTTTGAAATGGTGATCTCTTGTAGTCTTGAAATATATTTAACCAATTGTTTCAATTTTAAAATTACCTATATGACAAACTTAGATAATATATATATTTTTTTTTTTTGTTATGCTTTTTAACTATAACCCGAAGTTGTAGGTATTTGCATATTTATATTGTTCAGTTAAAATAGTTTAGTGAAATACAAATTCGAATCTGAGAGTTTCACAAGTTTGTGAATAAAATTTGGTTTTGCATATTTAGTATATTTTTAGTATATTTCTAATTACTATATATATTTTGGAGTTTTTCAAAAATATAATGATATATTGAAAAAGAATGGTAAAATATTATGATCTAACCAAAAATATATTCGAATAGTAAAAAACCCATTCTTATCTATGTATCAAATCGTTAATCCATTAGTATATTTTTGGCTATTTGCCGATACTCAATTGATATTTGTTTCACCATCAGATAAAATGAACGTTGAAGAATAAAATGTAAAAAAATGCTGGATTATATTATTCTTATATTTGAAGTATTATAAAAGGGGTACATTTTTTATAAATATTTGGAATATGATTACTAAGTTCTCTCGAATTTTTTAATTCATATAACATATTATATAGGAATTCGTTGTCTACAATTGCATTTATCATTTATGGGGTACTTATCGAATGGATGGCTTTGATGGTATTCAGCGGCAGTTACGATATTATCTCATCACTGCAGCTTTGATCTTCTTAAGTCTTTACAAAAGTTTACGAATTTCTTTGTTTCCGATTTTATGCGTCTCAATTATATTAGTTCCAAGTCATTATTCAGTTTGCATAGATTAGTATTTATGTTAATTTAATAATTAAAGACATAGAAAATATAATACATTTACATACACGTAAACACTAAAGACATAATAATAAATTTAATACTCGTATAGATGTCTTACAGTTTATACTCAATAAAAGTTGAATTATGTATATTGAATAATTTAATGTACATCATTTTATTATATATTTAAATTTTTTTGTTTTCTAGTTTTTTTTTTTTTTTTTTTTGCTGTACATTGTACCTACTATGATATTATGTATAGTGTAATGCAATGAAATACAGTGTTTCCCTATTTACTTGTATTTTGTTATGATAAATTGGAGTTTTCCGCTCTAAAAACTGATAACTATTGTAAAGAGAAATCTTAAAAGTAGCTAACTTCGAAATTTATTGAAATAATAAGTGACACACTTGAAACATTGGTATGGGCTTAAAGTTAGCAAAGGTATTGCAGATACTATTTATAGGTAACTATAACATATTATGTAATATGTATAACGTATATAGCTCGATTTATAGCATATAATTACACTATAAAAATAAAGAATATAATATATAATACTATTAATCCATAAAGTGTGGGAAAATTTCATAATCTAGAAGGTATATATTACAAACATGTTCCGTATTAAAATGTTGGTAGTTATTAATGTATTATTAAAAAATTGTTTTTAAATTAAGTAAATAAACGTAAAAATATACTATATAATTTAAATTATAGAGTAATTTTTTAATACATTCATCATAATCATACTAATAAAAAGATTGTACTTACTATATAATTTAAAATAAAATAGTAGATTATTGTTTTAAATTTTTTTTTTAACATAATATTGTATTTAATAATTAAATTATTAAGAAATGTATGATTCTTAACAGTTTATCAAATGTTATTTCAAGATAAAAATGAAATATATATTAGCTAAGGTTCAACGTTCTTATTTATGTTTAGTTATGAGATTTTAAGTCATACCGCCATGACGTATTCATCGCAAATATACCCGGTTGTTCGTCATTGTTACCCAATTATCTGGCATGTAAACTTGCTCATAATACTATAAATAATAACTACGATAAATTGCACGAGTTATGAAACGTTATATTATACTTTTATATGATGCATAATATAATAATTATGTAAGTATTTAAATGTTAGGCACAAACCCGCAGCACTGTTAAATCATTATAATTGTACATAGCTTTTTATTTATTGAGCATGATCTAAAATATTATAATAATTCACCTACACCATAACAGGCATACGTAAGGTTTCAGTTGGTGGATGGAGCTTGTGATAAATCTAAAAATCTACCCATTTTTTTGTTTTTTGTTATGGACAATTTATTTCAAAATAATGTTAAAAAATTAAAACACAAAATATTGATGCGTTAAAAAAATGTTGCTACTTTTTAGTAAATTTATAATAACTCATAAAATTAATCATTTTATAAATATTGTATTGTATAGTTTTAAGCCGTATACAGTATTTTTTATTCATTTTAGAATATTGTAGTCTTCAATGTATAATTATATTATTATTTTATTTATATATAGAAAGCACATTAACGTTTCATATTTTGTAATGTTGGTAACTAATAACAATAATATATTATGTAACAATATGATAATTAATATATGAAAATAAGTTAATTTTAGATTTAAATTAATTATCAACTGATTTTTATAAACAGTAACTTATATAATTGAACATACCTAATAGGTACGTATAGTAATATATGTTCCTACTTTTATGTGTTTTATATTTTATATTTATTCAATTACCATTAGACCGCTGTTATTGATTTTTTTTTGGTGAGCCTATGAAAAATCCCTGTGAGAGCCACTCTTTAATAATATGAGAACATTACGAACTTTAAAAAATCCTTTCTTAGTGTATGAGTGTACCTAACTATAAATAATAAAATGAAATTACTAACTAAATTTCATACTCATAGTTCCATTGGTTCCGGCAAGATGATGATGAATTAATGAGTCAGGACACGTTATTATAAATGTATAAATATATAATATATAATATTTATAATATTATATATATGCTGAGACGGGGTTTTTATCTTTTATGGTTATTTTAATACAAATAAAAACATTAAACAAATTATCAAATTGTGTTAGATATGAGTTATAAATTTTAGAATACTAATATTTGCATGTACAGTTGATTGCCAATAATTAGTACGCAATGAGCAGTGTTATAAAGTTGTTATAAATTATAATTATAATTACTTACCTATGTACCTATACTTATTGATTTTTAATTCTACAATTATTATGCATTAGTAACTAAATATATATTTATATATAACTATAGTATATAGGTACCAAGTGAAGTTACTATAGAGTAAAAATATTTATTGTTGTGCAATATTTAATGGATTTTAAATAGTTTCAAGTATTGTGAGCTACCTATAGTCAAAATCAAAAATATGAATTTATCTTGAATTGAACGTTTATATATTATATATATTATGATATTTAAGAATTTAGTTGAAATTTGAACATAATAAGGACATGATGTATTTACAACTAATTAAATTTTACTCTATTAAATATATAGGTATTTATTGTTATAAACTTTTAAGTAAACCAAAAAAATTCAATTAAATTTAAAAACCAATTAGAACAGCTAAAATAATGATTCTATAATATCATTTATTTGAAAGTTATCAAAAGAATAATAGAAAATATTTGTACCTAGGTAATTTTTATAAACTGAAATCAATGTACAAGTTAATCATTAAACGTGATACTCAGTTTAAAAAAATATAAATTTGAAGATGATTTTTGATTTAAATTTTACATTTTAAAGCAAAATATTTTTCTAAGTGTTTTGAATAGTTTTGATACATAGGAACGGATAAATTTCAAACAAGTACTTAATTATGTACAAGTATTTAAAATCTGAACAAATGGAGAGTGTACCTATAGACTAACAATATCCATATATTTAAAATTTTAATACCTACTAGAAATTAATTATACACTCAGTACTTACTCTTTCGAAATTCAATTAATATAAATCGAAAAGTATTGTATTTAAAAATATGAAATATAAATTGTATTTTGTTACTCAAAAAAGTAAAATTTTTAAAAAAAAATGTTAATAATTTTTTATACGATGATTGCTTACCTACTAAGAAACACCCTGTAAATAATATATTACTTAGATATTGTATATGTTACAGTTAAGTGTTAAATCAGATAGTTAATGAAATAGTTCAAACGTGTTGGTAATGTATATAATTTAATATAATTTATACTTCAACTAGTTATTTTATAAATTATTTGGCATCACTTCGTTTATGTGTCAAATTGTACAAAATATGATCACTGTTTACCGATAACGCTAGGTCGCACGTACGGCATCTTATCTTTCATCTTGATTCGTTCAATTCGTATCAAATATAAATTACCGTTCGACTGCCAATAGGCAATGTTCATGTACGTTTATCATGATATTATAAGATTATCGTTTAGTAATAGTTATAAAGTCATATTATGTGTTCAGTATTCACTCTGTGTTTGTAGGAAAAAAAGTTTAGTACAACTCTAAATGTCACAATAACCTTGCTTGTACAAATAGATAATTAATTTAATTTTGAATAAATAAAACATTATAATATATTTTAAATTCAAATGTATTCTATACTTTTATACTTTAACGGAAATAAAACTAAAGATGTATAGAATAACTAGATAGTCCATAGTATAACTAGTTAAAATATGATTTTCATGTATTATTTCATACTTAAACTACCTAGTTTATTCTTAAAATAACTGAATCCAACACTTTAATTGTAACATGTGTATATGAATTGTTTATACGGGACTAAGCCACTCACAATAATTTTCTGTATACATATTCATCTGAGGGGAAAGCGGTTTTCTCCAAATACATATGATGATAAAGCGGTAATAACATCGCTTACATAATGCAACACTGATTGTATACATATTGGTACACGATTTGTCGATTTGAGAGTTACTTTTTCGAAAAAAAAAAAATTGTACTCCATTTATGAACTGTACTAAGATATCGATTCCCGCCAAGGTGGTGGTCTGTTTTGTACCACGTATCGAAGGGTGAGAGAGGGGAAAATAGAAAGGACAAGTGTCCGACGTCCTCGTTTTCGTAGCGTATAGTTGTAGCGTGCACACCGATCAAACCTCTGGCAAAGACGCGTTGTCCGATGTCAGTTACAATCTAGACACAACGCGATTCTGACTTGTCTTTCCATTTGAGAATTCGAATTTGTTTTGTGTATTTTTCTATTTTGTTTATTTTAATTCACATACAAATAAATATAGATACGTAAGTATCTATACAAAGTATACACTTATCACGTAATCGTAAATGTGTTCCGGGCGGTTTGTGCGCGAACAACAGTGACCGAGTGGCAGCACTCCCATTTGGATTTTGACAAATAAAAATGGTAATTTTAATGTATAATATTATAATAACACATACTCTAAGGATCAAATAAATGTTCAATTTTTTTTTTTCAATTAACTGTATGATAAAAAACAAAACAAAAACAATCAACTGTACAATAATGTATGACTATAACACTATCATACCCACGTTAAAGTCGCTGGGTAAACGAACTTTGTATATTTACTCCTGAGGGATATAGCATTACATAAGTGTCTTATTATACTGTTTTTTATATTATAATATTGTGTGTTATGCATAAAAGTGAAAATTAAAGCCACCGGTATGTGATATAGTGTTCCATAATTAAATAGAAAGCGGTTAATATATATCGTAGCACGGCACTCGAATGTATTGCTTTCTCGATCTAGTGCAGTGTTTGTGTGTCTATGCATCAATTAATTTTAATAATAAATTTTAAAACATTCGTATACACAAAGGGTGTGGTTCTATAGCAATGATCATTGTGTTGCGAAACCTCCTCGTTAATTGTTAATAATATAATATAGTTTTCAAAACAGTTTCCATGTTGATTCAACAGGAATTTAAAACTCTGCACGTGTATAAAATATTCAATTGAATTTGATTACGATCTTAACGATTAAATTAATATTTACATACCATATTCATAAAATATTTCCAAGATCTCGAATTCTTGAATTAAGTATACTGCAGCCTGAATTGACCAATATAATTAATAACAATGGAAAAAATATTTTTGAGTGGGTTATGTGACGAATTATTATTATTATTATATTCGTCGATAAAATACCCGAGGAGTGTATATTTTATTTTAAGTACTAGGAATCGAATGGCATAAAGTGCAAACGTGTTTCTTAAAGATAAATGTGTTGGCAGCCTAACAGTTCAATCAACCGTCATTGTATATTGACAGGAAGTGCATTTAATATGCTCGACGTGAGGTGCGGTCAGTAGCGCGAATATCATCGGACGTTGTACACAAACGAACAAAAAATCATCTCCAATAACCATATAATATTCATCGTTGTATTGCAAAAACAAAATAATAATACGTAATACATAATATACGTTTATATAGGTACGATATTATATTCTGCACCTATATCAAAAAGATCGTGTATGTATTAGTGATATTCAGAGTTCATCGAATACTGTCAAAATTCAATAATCATAATATGGCGTTTGGTCCCGTTTATATACGCATAATTCCAAAATACCGAAAACAATCGTGATAAACCAATAATATATAGCTATATTGCAAGTAGGTAGATGAGAAGCAGAAACCCTTTTTGATTACTGAATTAATAAAGTCATAATAGCTGTATATAATACAATACAATACTTCCCGATCCATAGTATTATAATATATGTATATAATACATTATATTATATAGTATAATATGTATTATATCAAGAGATTGCGAGACGAAAAAAAAAACACTCGTTAGATAATATTACATAGAAAATATTATGTAGATTTCTCGTAGCTATAGGTAATTAGCTGGTATATATGTAATTTTTCACGCGTGTTATATTATATTTTGTCGACGGCGTCACCGTTTTATATTATATGCATTATATACTACGGCTAAAAGAAATATTATGCTGACAGCGTATAATTATCTCAGTACGGCCATAAATTATCATAATTTATTTATTTAATTTTTTTTAAATTTATATCAATAGCACTATAGTGACGGGTGGTGCAGGCTATTCTCGGAATAGTTAAAGGACAGATCGATTGCAGGAAATCTGCGGTAGATACCCAAAAACGCATACACATACGAATGTCATTTTGTTTGAGTTTTGGAGGCTGGTCGCGAACGATAATTTCATTGTAAACACTATTTCGTAAAGGTAATCTCTACGAGACGAAAAGGTGACGAGAAGAAGGCGTACTCGTCGTCTACCGTCTAACATTCATTTGTAATACATATGACTTGTATATATAATATAACACAAGTAAATAGCATAATGATTTTTAATTAAGTCACGTGGGGGCCGTAATTAATTTTCCTACTCTTCGTGTGTCGCGTTGTTATTATGATCGTTTGATTATTATTATTATTTTGCCCCGAGAGAAAGGAGGTTGACACATTCACGTATCGGCCGCCGGTCTATCTGCAGACCATGCGTCCAGAAGTTGCACAATTACTGTTATGTTGACACGTGCGTTAAAAAAAAAAAAAAATACTAATAATAATAGGTACGTTTATAAAATTATAAAAAAAAAATAATGTATCCAGTATTATATTGTGCACGTCCAAGATAATAATATATAGGACTACATGTAGGTACCCACATTCTACGATATTACAATATTGTTACACATCGGAGCAGCCACTGCGCAACGTAACCATAAAAACGGCCGTGTTATTATAATATTAGGTGTACTTTACGTCCATTATATACCCGTGCGGAGAATACAATATCGAAAAGAGAAAAATCAACAAATCTCAAGTGCTACTTGAACATTGTTCTTCCCACGCAGGTTCGTGGCCAGTTTCGGGACCGCGGCGTTATAATATCGTGTTGTATAATAGTAAAAACGCCCAAATCGTCACGGCACAGCGGTGACTATACATTATAATATGTGTATAAAGCATATAATAACAACAAAGACTATATTATTATTCGACAGGTACTTCTATGTAGAAAAGTACAATATACGCACACATATCGACGCCTACGCGTGGCTTACGTCAATGTTACGACTACGGGTACATTCGCACTAGTCCACTTACGCCGCGATCACTTAACCCAGTTGACTCACGCCACCAGACGGACGAAGAAGACATCTAGACTTGCCAATATAACGAATTCGTGTACATATTATTAACGTGTGACTGTGATCGCGGTCTAAATAGGTTTTATTTATTGTCCGCTCGTGTTTTCGATCGCACCAATTCAACTCCTATATCATTATGTGCCCCTCCATCAGACGTTATTGGCGGGTAAGACTCTGAGTCTTGTAAGATCCATTTAAAAGTTTCAAAAACATTCTCCATCCAGTGTTGGCCTGGTCAATGTATATAGTCGGGCAACGATCGCCCATATATAGTGCGTCTATTTTTTTTTTTAACCGAAATAATACACTGGAGACTCCGCCATCAGTATTTCAGGCCCTTTTTTTTTATTATTATTCCGTCTTACACCTCGACAAATGATTTTGCTCTGTACGTCGGACCACTATAATAAGTCACACGATTTGTCTCGTTTGTTTTGTGTTACTTATTCGTTAGGTATTGAAACGTAATGCGTCGTCGCGTCGAATGAATGTGATCGGCGTGTGAATAAACTATGACGGAAGCTGTCTGCGCATGCGATTGTGTATTGCTGTAATATAATTAATATTATTAGGCTATAAGTTTTTCTCAATGGGTAGATATAGCCAATATACTGTTAACAGACCAGTGAATAATAATATCGAAGCGAATACTCAACAACGGCATTTAAACATACCCATTTATGCTTTGTTCTCGTATACCGCATAGTATGGGTAGTTCGAAATCACTGTGTGTGCATAAAAACACACGTCGTGTTCGAAAATAATACAACTATTATGCTACAGCACACTAACAATAATATATCACTGCACCGATATATTTTATTGGCAAAAACAAACTCAAAGCTCAGGGTAAAACGATACATCGATAATGTCCGGTGAGCCATATGAATGTTATTGTTGTTGATAGTTGTATATTATATTTCTTGTGTGGCCATCGGCTGACCCTGAAATGAGAATACTATACGAAATAAAAAGACATAAAATAAATAAAATATATACACATACGCGTACACAATAAGTTGAAAAAAAGTATTATACACACACACACACACACACACACATGTTACAGTACTCGGGAAGCATGTATACGTATATATATTTTGTATTATTTTACGAAAAATACACATATACTGAACGTTAAAAAACCGGTTTCGGGATGAAAAAACGGAAGACAAAACTGGAAAACCGTGTACCTATACGACCGGCTACCAATAGTGCTTAATGCGTATATTATTAAGATGAGCTCACTAACAAATAATACAGGAATGCATGTTGAAAACATTGTATTGATTTGGGAAGCAGCAGAGTAGAGTATACTCTTATTTTATGTAGATTGAATATATATATATATATATATTGTTAAACGTTTTACGACGGGTTTTTAATATTGAAACACACAGAGATGGTACATAGGAACTGTATGCCGCAATCGACGTGAGGTGATACAAAACATAGAATATTATGTTTTACGCAAGTTTAATAACACAATAATAATAATATTATAGTGAACGAGACGAAATGACTTTTGCTAATTGTTTAATCATTCCGAACGGTTGTCACGTTATTACGTAGAGGTATTGTTCGACCTTTGTCAGAAAATAATGGTTAAATTGAAATTACGCACACGATAATGGGAATTTGGCATTATGAAAACTATAAATTATTTTCAGATCTATTTAACAATCTTAATTCGTACGATTACGCTCATCTTACAGCATCGAGGCGTTATTGACATACTACTCGCCCGCAGTAAACATATAATAATACTGTACTTTTATACTATATGATAATTTATATAATATTATGTAATAGCAGCTAATGGGTTTACTGAGAAATTATTAGACATTTAGACCACGTCACTGAAACGCGACAATTATAGTAAGTATAATATTATGTTATAATAATACGCGGCGGTATATGTATACAATATTAAAATGTCATTTCGACAATAGGTATAAAATAATATATTACGTATTATGACTCAGGCGCCGCGATTGTCGGGATGTTACGCTGTCTCGCATATTTCCCGATAGAAAATTTGTTGTTGTGATGTTTACCACCAGCCACTATATAATAATATTGTTAAAAAAAAAAAAAAAAAAATGTCGGCCTAAACCGTGCCCAGAAAAAAACCTCTCGGACGTCTGTGGAATAATATTATTAATCATCACTAATCAGGACGTGAAAGTCGCTCGTGCCCGTTTCGTCGACGTGCCTATACCGTTTCCTATATGCATTGCATTAAGTATTCGGGGCGCAATTATTGTCAGGCACTTTGAGCGGGACGGGGTGAGGGGGTTTGGTTGAGTATTTATTTAATATTAATATTTTAGTGGCCGACGCCAAAACTACGTATCATCCATATAAATAATTGCAAAAAGTACAATAATATATCGTCCGTTATTGTCAGCTGCAGAGGCTAATACTCTGGAAATGACGCAATACGTATTATGACCGAAAACGGCAACTGGACGTATAGGCCGCCGCCGTCGTCGTGGTGTGCACATAATCTTATTGAGCGTTCGACTTTTTTTATCATTATTTTTTATTTCGTTTCAGAATATAATTCAACGATAATAATAATTTAATATAATATATATATATCATATCTATAATAGGTACGGGTCGAGCAGGACAGTGAAAGTCCTTTCCTTTGCCGCATAATAGTCGGTGTGCATAATATTATGTATATATGTACTGCTGCACATATAGGGTTACATATTATTATTACATTATCGCCATACAATTATTTTAAAATGTTCGCAGACCGTTTGTTTACAATATGTAATACGAATACGTCGTATAGTTTTCGACTACACCGTTCGTTCGTTACAGCTTTTACAAGTGCAAGTGCGTACGATTTACATTTCTAAGATTTTCTTCGTCGATAAAACGATAAATAAAAAACGAAATGTAGACATGCACCTATAGGCACCTATATTATTATCACGATATTTACCAACGAAAGCTTTATCATCGAAAGCTTTCGCTTTCAGCGCTTTCACTATATATATATATATAGACCATTAAAAGTATTCACAGACGACATTATATTATACACATGATTTATAATATTTTTAGTGTTTTTAGATCAAATTTGGATCTCGTGCACTAATGTTACTTATTATAAATGCCAAGTGCATAATATAATATACGTACCAACGTACCAGTCGTGTGCGTGTGTTTGACCTATATATATTTAATAGATATCGTCCGTTTTTGAAAACATATTATTATGACATGCGATTATCACCGCGCTGTGCTGGTGTCCGAACGGTTCAAATTAATATACTCCTTCGGTAACTTTTTTTTTTTGCATGCCCCTGGGTACCTATATCGCACACATTTGTTATACATATTTTGTGATACTCGCATATAATTGTGCACTTCGTGCATTTCGGGTGAAAGGAAAAGTAACCTTGGAACAAAAAAAAAAAAAAAATTAAAAAACACGCGGACTTAAAAAATAGATTTTCAAATCACGACGTTCAAACTTGCCTATATTTGTTTTTAATTGCCACTATATATCTGTACACGCGTCCGCGTACCTAAATTGACATACTACAATTATACTGCTGTTGTAGTGTTCGGGTTTAGTTGATTAGCAACATCAATAATATCGTTGCATTGTAGTTTCGTTATTATCGATTCGCGTCTTACCTAGTACTATTATAGTAGGCACACTATATAGATATGCGGATGTCGATTATTCGAGACACTAAAGCAATCGTGTTCCTGAATTGATTATTTCAATGGTTATACTATATAATTTCACGTTTTTTTTTTTTAATCGTAACGTACTTGATCTCTCAATGATATTTGTTTTAACCTATATAGTCAATCTTCAATATTGTTCACATTTTTTTTTAGACGTTGATATATACTTATAGTATTTTATTCGATTACCAATGTGTAATAATAATATTATTAGATAGATAGTTGGTAACTATATATTATGTTTATCTTTAATCATTTTTAACTTTTAAAACAGGTTCTTATCATTTTATAGCTATATGAAAGTAATTCGACTGTAATAGAAACATTTAAAATATACATTATTTAAACGAATACAAGTGTTCATTCCCACAATTGTCATTGTAGCCGGATGCACTTGTTGAAATTCATTTTTATGTACGTTTTACATTTTTAGATTTATAACTTAAAATTATTTTGAAAAAGTTCCAACACGATCATTGTTCAGACTAATAATATAATAATATACATATTAAAATTACATTAAAATATAGGAATAATTCAAAATGTGGTAAGCAATCTGACTATCTGACTATCAACCTTCGAGAAGTTGTCCTTGAAATGTTACCAGACTTTTCTAGAACTTACTTCACATTCAATTAGTTGTATGATATTAAAATAATATTCTTTATCGAGATCTAACAGGAAATTTTTAGATTATACTTTGACAGCTTTGTAGGGTATAATAAAATGTAAATAAAAATGTCAATGTTAAAAAAAAAAAAAAACAAATCATCTTTATGATTTAATCGTAGTCAAACTATTATGTGTTTATTTATTTAAAAGAACACACACAATTTATTATCAATATTAAATTATTATGTAATATGATTTTCTTTTATAATTTTTATTTGTGTACAAAATTCCATGGTCATTTAACTTTAAAGGTCGTTAACTTTCGTTTAAAAATTCATTTTTCACATCTCTTAAGTCATCAAATGCATTCATATTATACTACTTTTGTTAGAATTATTGAGTATAATAATTGAAATATTACTCACATAATCTATAAAAAACGGTGTATTCACCTATACACGTATATATAGTTGATTAATTTTGTTTCTTAATACTAAACTACCAAGTTCTATCGAAGTAAAATATGTCCAAATTATAGTATATTAAAGACGTGAAGTATTTTTGAGCTCAAAAATCGTTCATAATCAGAGATTCTAACCTTTTACAGGTTCTTTATTGCTATCACGGTAGTTCTCCAAATTCTACAATAGTAGCGGCACTATACACAAGGCTTACCGATTTTTATGTATGCTGCAGATGCAGCTGCAACGATGTAACCGTGTATGGTATTATATAATAGAAGTACCTACTATGGGTAGGTAATTATAACTTTGAGTCAATATTGAATTCGAACGTGAAGCAAACGACGATTGGCAAAGTGTTGTCGTTCAATCGATTATTTAGTAAATTGCCCGACGCTATAAACAACTATGGTTAAGCCTGACCAAATATTAAATAGGTACCTACCTAATATATATATATATATGCATATAATGAATATAATAATAGTGTACATTATTATTGTTGTAATATAGCTCCGTTCGTTTTATTTTTTTCTAATACAAAATAGTTGCGTGTACTTTTATATACTCGCGTACAATATAATATAATACAATGCAGAAATCGATTAATATAAGTCGTTTAGATTTCGGTCAGCCCCCCCCACCGCGGTCGTACCCCCGGGGCCCTAGCTAGGATTCTATGAAAACCATTAAATGGTAGCCGATCGACCGACCGACCGACTGCTGCGGCGGCCGAAGGTTGCGCAGCGGCACGTCGCGGCGGACACACACGTCGGTTGCACATTCGTGATTTTCGCACCTCGATCCCGACATGCAGCCAGCCAGCCAGCCAGCGATATGCTACTACCGAAACACACTTCTTAGCCGTTCGCCGTTTATAATACAACAGAGTATACGATCGTAGACGAGTGGTCGAAGTCGACGATCGTATTGTATATGTTATTGGATAACTGTTCAAGGGAAACGTTGTATAGTATAATAATATGCGCCTCGAGCGAATACTGTCGTTTTTCTTTTTAAAAAACATGCACCGTCCGCCTCTTTTGCGGCGACGATAGTACGATCGGAGGAGGCTGCCGAAAGATTTTCGACGTTAATCGATCTTAAGAGTTTTGACAATCATTTGAATCCGTACGGTGTATAATATGACGCCGACGACCGTGGTTCGACACGATCCTCGCAGCTGATTTCCCTGTACAACAAAACGAGACGATTTTCTCTATTGTACCGTAAAAGTTTCAATTATTATATACTT
Organism: Aphis craccivora; assembly: GCA_009835225.1. NCBI lineage: Eukaryota > Metazoa > Arthropoda > Insecta > Hemiptera > Aphididae > Aphis > Aphis craccivora. The sequence goes on along the minus strand of VUJU01000202.1, from coordinate 120,538 downwards.
CACGGCCGTTTTAGTGTATTTATAACGTTCGATCGTTTTCTACAATAGTCACTTAAATTATGTGAAACAATAATGATGCTTCGCGTCTTATATTATGTTGCGTATAAATAGACGAAATTATGTGTCCCGAGCACGAATAAATAATTTATAAAATAACGCATGAAAAACACAACGGTCCAGCTTAACACTTTCTAAACGTTTTTTTATTTATTGTTGAAAATTAAAAATAGTAATAAAAACATAATCACATTATACGTACATCAGTAATTGGTGGTCGATAAAAACATGAATACATAATGCATAAGTACTCTGGTAGTGGAAATTATTATAAAACCCTATTGCAAAGATATAAAAATAAATAGAAACTTGTTTTAATACTGTGTACCTACTATAGTAATGATAAGTGAAACGTATTGCAGGGAAATGGCGCATACAACTTTAATACCACAGAATAATAATAGAAAAAAATATCCCTGAGCAACATAATATGTAACATTGCTGGTAAATAGATACCTGCTACTTATCTAAATAAACTAAATTCAAGTAAGATAATAGATTTCGTAATTTCCATGTCGTAATAACCCCGTATATAGTTATTATTACTACCTATATATTATAGAAATTATATCAACGTTATGAGATCATTTAGCATTGACCAGTTTTATTCGGACATTTTATAAAAAATTATAATAATTATTATTATCGTTTAAAAAATATTTTACATGTGCCATTGACTGGTTTAGCTGCATTTTCATAGTAATAATATAATAATACCTATGTAGTTTAATAAATAGATATAATGTACGCATTAAATACTTAATGGCAATTAAACGAAATTGCAGTATCTCTGTATATAACACGCGTTCGATATATAATTCGACTCCTATGAGTTTATTATTTCAAAATAATTTTAGTATTTATTATTTGATCTAATATTATAGTCGAATAAGTATTATGAAACGATAATACAACTATCATATCTAATCATTGAAACATTTCAAAACGTAAGCCGAAAATTTCAACGTAGTTCAGTTTTTTTTTTTATTGAAACATATTCACTATCATTTTAAATTTCAAGTCATTGACCATCGTTTGTATTTTATTATTAACAAAAGTGTTTGTTATTTTTGTCAGCTACCTAATTAATTATTTAGTTGAGGTATAACGGTTATTAAATACTAATGTTGATTTCATAATGAGAAATACAATTCTAAATGGATATCAATACATTATATTATATTATTATAATTAATATATTTAATATATAGGATTATTATATTCTCATATTATGGGACATGTGTTCATAAAGAATTGTTTTTATTTAGCATATTTACTAAATTTATTTATTTTCTCATATTTCACATATTGTTTTGCATTAAATTCTACTGAGCTTGATCTGTAATTTGCCATACTGTGGATTTTTCAACCTTCGGAATTATCATATTAAATATTTATTCATGATGTACTTTAAACTAACTGAAAGGTCAATCCATTCTAGTCGCAGAACAATGACTGGTACTTAGAACAATAAAATTGTTGTTTGCAAAATACCTGAGGGTATTTTAAAGAGCGCCTATATTATATTATATGTTATCAGAGTTCATATCTATGTAGTAAATAAGCTTTTTGTATCTAGAAATCTGCGAACACGGTCGTATATCTAAGTGTTTCAATAAATGTTTTTTTTCAAATAAAATATATTCACGTGATATTATAATACGCAGGAACATCGCTGCCATTATAATGTACGGCTCGCTGTATACAATTCTGACGTAATGTATCATTTTTGATAACCGCAAATACAGTTTGACATAGGTAGGCACTTTGCAAACGTTGGTTTATTGGTATTCGATAACGTCTATCGGACGAGCACAATCTGCGCAAACATGAAAAATAAGGAAAAACGAACCGCGTGTGTTCGGGTTGCTAAGTCCCTTAATCGTGTACTTATACTTAAGTAAGTATACAACTTATGTACTTATACTTATACTTCTACGACTTATTGCGATTCATATACGCGAGTTCCGACGGTCCGAAAACTATGCTTGACCAATTTATTTATTGGTCTCGTCGTCATCGCGATAAAATTACGCCGTATGTGTACGCGTACGACAACGTGCGGTGACCAAACAGAAAAACGGCGAGTGCGCGTGTGTGCGGTTTATAGTATATCGCATTTTTTTTTCTTTCGTTACTATTATATTATTATTATTTATTGCTACTGTATAATAACACGAGACCTCCCCTCTCTGATATGCGTTTTTCGCTCGGCAAGAGCATTGACCACAAATTATTATTATTATTCACATAATGTAAAAAAAAAAAAAAACTGCGATCATAACGCAACGTGCGCCGGTATTGAACGGAATATCAATTATTACGGTTGGCCGGACGAGATCAGTTTTTGTAAACGATCGCGGAGTCATGGTTTTTTGGCTTTCGTTACCGACCGGGCCGGCGGCGAGAGTATACATTATTATTATAGGTACCTGTGCGCTGCAACAGCAGCAAACGAGGAAAACGTTATATACGCGCGAGACAAACTCGCACACCACGAACAACACGACGGGGGGAAAAACAATATAATATTATATTAAATAATATAATATTATGGTCCGGCGACAACGCCCATTATCGCGCGTGTACCTGCCGCACTACCACCCGGTACCACCCGGAGGCTGTGTGGCGAATATAACGCAAACGGACATGACTTTGTGTGCGCGATTGATATTGCTATATTATCCACGCAACGTTCGTTTTGACAGGTGTGTGGGTCATCCGAGTTCACTGCGACCACGCCCGACACGTATACTATGTTGGTCGGGAGGTGCAGGTGATGTTAAAGGCGAGGGTGCAGACTTTGGGTGGACTTGAGAGCCGAAGCAAAAGCTGTAAACGAACAACGTTCGATGGTTAGGTTAAAAGTTGTCCTGGAATAGTATATACCATCAGGCGCAGTATATAGATACTTATTCAACGATAAGTAGGCGTAACCCAATCTGATTCTAACAGGCTCGTTTATTCATGGCAATCGTTCATAGCGATTTTTTTTTAAAATAAAAACGCATTCCGCTGAAAACTCAATTCACACATTAATAAAATGCACAACAGTACATAGTGAGTATCAATAGCGTTCGTTTTAAAAAACTAGTTTCAATTTTACATAAAAATAACAAGGTAAATATTATAACATTTATAGCAAGTATTTGTTGCTTAGCTTAGCTTTTAAAAATCAGATTAGTGTCTTAACACGATGTTTTGTGTCTGCATTAGAGTTCTGAGTAACTATATAATTATCGAGATATTCACCGTGATTGTTTATCAAAACATTATTTTACAATTTGATGTCATTAATGAAACTAATGGAACGAAACGGTGACTACGGTTTATTATAATACCTATACTATAAAAAAAATTTTTTTAGATTCTCCATTCTTCATATTTCTTTTGAAATGATATTTAAAATTAGTTCAAACTATTTATTTTGCTCCGTGTACACCGTTGATCTGCTTATTATTTTTTTTCGCAACATTCAAGATTGTGTTGCACCAACGCGCAGGCCATCGACTTGTACGTATTTTAAATTTTCTGGACGGTCAGTAAAAATATGACACGTGCAGCGCGTGTAAATCTACGTATTTTTTTTTTTTTTTAATTTCAAAACATCTCGTCATATATGTATAAAATGCCTTCTCGTGTCATTCTTTACAGAGACTTCTTTCTAGTACATTGACAGTGATTTAACAATGGGTTATCGGATGTAGAGAGAAAGAAAGAGAAGAAAAACGGCGGAATGAATTATTTAAAATATAAAATATGTTTATGTGTATAATAATAATGCACTACATACAGATTTATGTATATATTTTACATTTTTTTTACACGTGATGGATAATTTATACACAAAAAAGACAATTGTTATGAAAATAACAATGAGGTTACAGAATAGTGGGTCACCATTCGGTAGGTTTCCCTTGAAGAACAATAATATACACATTACGCCCCCTTCTCTTTTTAATATTAATGTGTTATGTTTTTATTATTATCATTATTATTTTTTTTTGTATTTAAAATAATAAGACTAGAGAATGATAAGTTTTTTATTTCTTTTTTCTTTTCATTTTTTCATTTACTCGTTGACAACGGAATTTTCAACTAGATACTGAAAATTCAATTTCACGCAGTTTTCAAAGAAAGAGCTAAATAATTTCGCTTACCTATACGTTTCCACGAGATGTTTCCTTCTCAGCACGAGAACTTCAGGAAAACTGATTTGACGGGAGAACAGATTATGTAATTACATCGCATAATATCAAATGTGTATAGGTATACGGTATTTTTTGCATAATATTATATACGTTTAAAATAATGTTCACGTATGCATCACCACGCTGCAGCGCCGTGTATTTAATCATTCACATAAAACACGGCGATACTATGCGAGTATTCTGAAAATAATAAAAATAAATACCTACACGCTTTGTAGGGGACCACAAAATAATGTGTCGAGGTTCATGTAGAGCGTGTCCAAGGTGAACCAGAGGGCTACGCCCTGTTGCGGCTAATGAAAGCCACAAATAAAGCACACACGAATGAAACACGCGCATAAAAACCAATATTTACCCGTCCGTGTGAGAACACTGTGAACTAGGAAACCGTTTCTTTTCAAGCCTCGGCATAACGACGCGTCCCTTTTTGTTTAATGTCGTAAAAATCGTAATCCATCAAATAACAATAATTATTGTTGTCGAGGCACGTAGCTTACAGTTTAATGTCGAATTGAATAATATTCACTAGACGGATACGATTGTTAGATGCGAAATAAATACAAGATTAGGACTCAATGCCGTCCGAGTTTGACGTTACCTAACCTGCCCGTTTGACTAGAAAAATATCGTCGCATACGTTAAGAAAATCTGAAAATAAGGTACTAGTCACGTTCAACGATATTATTTTCAAAATTTCCTACGAGATGAAGTTTATACATTGCACTAAAAAAATTATTAACTATAAATATCGACGGTATTGTTCGCAATATCGCGACACACACGTAGGACTAAAAACTCGGAAGTCGGTCGTTAATGAGTACCATATTTGGTGGCTACACATATATCGAGAGCAAAAGGTCCACTCGACCTAAAATCGTACTGCCAGCCAAGGTTGACAAAAACAATGTACGTTTATTTCACACGCGTGTGTGCGCGCGCGCGCGTGTTTGGGTCTCTTGTTTTTCACCTCAATTCTACATATACATAATATGTATTATAAACATCTTGAGAACTGTGTCTTCATTCAAACTATCTAATTAATTCGTATTCAGATCACGCGTTGTGCAACTGGAAAAACGATACGCATAGGCTATTTTGTGTGATGTGTGTGTTGTCAGAGAAAGCTGAGCTGGTCGAACGTATGCGCAGAGTGTATATGACTTGTGAGTATGCTATTCCTTAGACTGTTGTACACACGCGAGGCTTGAGTTTATATTATACTGTTGTCCGGGCACGGATATGTATAATTGCTAATCTCTAGCTATTGTGAACGTTATTGTTTTGGCTTTCGCATTTGCTCCAATTCCGCACTAATTAAAACCTTTATGAAAAATTAAAAACGAAAGGATTGGGTATAAATGTATAGATGGTTCTTTACTCAGGCGTTTTCTCTCTTTCTCCCTCCCTCCTTCTCTTTCTGTATTCATCTCGTTTTCATAACTTTATTGTACGCTCAAATCTACGAATATTATAACTTTCCTGGCACGTTTGTGCGCGTGAAAGATATTCTAACTGGTTTTCAACTGAATAACATCTTTCTATACGGGAACACAAATTATGAACTTTATGTCTGACGTGTTTATTACAATAGCACAAAAACATACTATTATGGCTTTACTGATAATAATAGTCATTCGAAAGATAGGTAATAAATTATTAGCTTACTTATTTAATTAAAAATATACCAAAGTAACTATTATACCTACTCATTCTTTTTGTAATAATGGTTGATAGGGAATAAGTAGTTATCACGATTAGATTATGTTGAAAAGTTTAAAACTAAAGCATAATAAAAACAGTTTTGTCAATTTTAAAATCAAAAATCAAACCGTAGTTATGTCTACGTTATGTCTTATGTGTACTGCTGTTATCAGCTGTTCATTATTTTTCACGAAATCATACGACAGCTGTCAACCAACAACGACGATGATCAAAATAACTTCGTGTACTCGTATATATTATATGATGACGGAACAACAGTGTTTTCGGTACCTATTTTCGCTAGTCATACAAGACGACAAAGAGTCAGAAAATCGGTGAAAGCTAGTGATATTTATATAAATACCTAGATGAGGAAAGTGTACGAAATTGAACGGATCTCCACAAATACGTGAATCCGATTCACCATGGTTAATCTCGAAACATTAGGCATTATTTCCTTAAATCTAAGTGGTATCCATGTTCTATCGACTAAAACTGTTACCAGCAACTGTATAATTATTTTATCTGTTGTTTCAGCTGTTATATTATGTATTTGTTGTCATAATTTTTTTTTGTTATTTTTTTTTTTCAGACAAACAGAAAATTTAAGCTCTGCTTCCACTTTAAATTGCTGCTCATCGTAACCATCATAGCAACACTATGCTCGTATACAAATTCAGAAAGTAAGTTTTAAATTTAATATTTAAAATCTATCGTGATTTACAGCCGTTTTCATTACAATATTAACTAATTCAATATACTAACAACTGATAACGTTAAAAACCTGATATTTATTTTAATAAAAAATGTATTTCTCCAAAAATATACGTTTATTTTATTCATTTAGTGTGTAGGAAATAACACTGTTAAGTTGGTTTTTATAACTTAATTTTTTAGCTATATTTATAATGTATATACCTATATAGATTGTAAAGAAAAGTATGTTTAACTGTCAATTATATGTACAGTATAAATTTGTAATTTTCTTTCATACGTTATATAGCTTAAATGTGTATTTATTATTAAGGTCAATTTTTATACATGACTGGAAGTAGCATGTTATATTTTATAGGCTTTTTTAGGGCACACATTTCGGTGCTCAAATCACAACACAAGCAATGGAGCAAATGTAAAATGTTTAGTTACTTTCATTTTACTTACTGCAATTTATAAATGTATGGAGAAACTCTAACGATAGTGTAAGAAACTATGAAAATAAAATATATAAAATATTCTGTTCGACTAAAAACTAACAACTAAATAAAATGAGTCATGCAATTTATATACTATTTAAAGTTATTAAGAATAATCACGTAATAAGTTATTATTAGATTCTTATGTATATTGTTGATATACTTAATACTAATATTGAATATGTAGGCACCTATATTATTAGTATATTACACGACTTTAATTATTCTTGTTTTTAATTGTTTAATATATCAGATAGTTAAAATATATGTTGTAAGCTATGAAATAATAATAAAACGTATACAATATAAATAATGAAACCGTGAACTGAATGACCGAAGAATATATATTATTATACATAATCGAAACGTTCGAAAATTATACAACGCTTGCCATTTTTAACCAGAGTTCACATAATTAAGTCAAAAGAGAAATAAACATTTCATAATATTAAAAAGTGTATGATTTTCATCGATATCGTACCAGCGTTTCGTTACGTAGATATAATAATATATGAGTGTTACCTAATAAATGCGATGATTAATTTAAAACGATAATCATTACGGATACCTATATTTATGCATACTACTTAGTTTATTAATATGCATTGGAGTTGTAGAAGAGTTCTCGTTTATAGTTCGTTTAACTCTATCATAAAAACGAGTATCGTTATTATACTGTACCGATTTATGTATACTATTAGATGCACTATTTTATGAGGTCATGTGGATACATAATATAATATATTACTCATAGAGTTATGATTTTTTTTCGAACATTAGGTTTATTAACCTTTCCTTTCCAATCGAGATAATATAATTAATCAGATAGGCATATAACCTATATCTACCCAATGATACATTATTCATCTAGTTTCTTCCGATTAGTAGGTTTAACTTTTTCACTATATAGTATATTATCACATAACGATATTGGAAACCAAACCACAGAATCATATTTATCAATGGCAATTTTCCTACAGTAACTGGTGAAGTCACACTCACACACACATTACCTGTACAATTGGCTCGGGGGTATCGTTATTGCAGCCGGCAACAGGTACGATATCTGCAGTTTAACATTCACGCAAACAATATTGTGTGATCACCTCAGTGTATATACTTTCTCCATAAGCACATGCACGACGGCTATTATTACGGTGCAGCCCGGTCGCGTGTAACTATATATTATATATTATATAGTATAAACATAAGCTTTTTTTTAAAAAAAATTTTCTATTATTTTTGTCTTCTCCGGTCGATTTGCACGATCGTTTAAACGTCGCAGGATGTCCGATGCGCTTTCACTGGTTCCGGACCGCGGTGCAAGGTCGTTGTACCGCGGGTCAAGGTTCAAAACGACGCATAGGTGTACCTATATAGATAAGCGCAATACTTGCAATTTTATTGGGACCGGTTTCCCCAAATCCTGCACCGGTTGTCCCGCTGGCACGATCGTGTGACATAATCCTATCGAACAAAACAATATAAGGTAACTGTTTACAAGTCTTGCACGCGGGTTTGGTTTAGGTATGTGGGGAGTAAATCAAATAAACATTCATTCTTACCGACCATTCATGTTTCAAACGCTGATTTTTTATAATAATATGTATTCGTTAATGCGTTATATAATAGTTCAGTGATAAACGACTGTATTTACGGATGAAAAAAATAATAAAAATAATTGCAAAACACTCAATCGCGCAAAATTCTTGCTCAGCCCTAAAACGATTTATCAGTGTCAAGCTGTAAGAATGTACACGTAAAGAACCGTATTATCTACTCAGTGTTCATTTAATTCTATCATTTCAAAAATTTATAAAATTAAAACACTTGCAACTTTTCTCGATGGTGGCTTAGATAAGACAACGGCGGGCCCAGTACCTGTTCGTAATATTTTATATGATTTAATTTCGCAACAATAGAAGAATAACGAGTTACATTTAATTATATAAGAACATTATAAAACGTATTATAATTCACTTATGCATATTGGTATGAAATTCTAGCTTTACAACAATTTGACTTGATATTTTTGTGTGTTATAAGTAATTATTCAATTAAGATTACGAGTGAATCTTTTTATTTTCTAGTGATCACCATTTTGTAGTAAAAAATATGTTATAAATCTATAAATTATATTTTTAATGGAAAATTAGATCTAGACTTTACTTTTTAAGATCTTAAGTAGAAAATTGCCAGTAATTTTTTTAATAAACAAATCAAAAACGAAATTAAGAAAAAACAAGAATATTTATGCAACACATGTTTTCAACAAAATCCATTAACAAATAAATAACTGTAGAGGTACATGAGTACTTAACATTTTCCCCAATTATTTATTCATATACTTTTTCTTATTATAAATGATATATTGTATCATGTATTGTAACAAAAATAATTATGTTACTTATAATTTTTAAAAATAATATATTTTTAAAAATATTTTGGCATTATTTCATTTATTCATAGAAAATATGTTAAATTCTTAGTTTTTTTTTGATTTATGTTGATAAAAATATATATGTTTGGCAAAATATAAAGCTTAATAATTTAACACAAGGATTCATATGTAATTAGTTATTATAAGAGTAAAAATATCAAACATAATAATATAATATAGAGGCACAATTTTTTAACGAGAAATAGATTTCCGTCTAATTATTAAAAATATTTATTATTGAAACGCAAAACTTTTCGCCATTACGTATGTTTATTGTTATTTTATAGTTTATAAACATTTTAATGTTTTCAAAATATTTTGACTAATTATAAACTAATTATACCATAAAACAATTTTATCATTTTACTGTACCTGTTGGTATTCACTTCTATTTTTTTTTTCAAATGTTTTAACAAATGAATGGTGTTACAAGTTTAAATACATATAACATAATATAGTATACATAACTAATATGTTAATATTTAAATGTTAGGTATATAATATTATTATATCGTTATACTACTATATTAATAACAATAATACATGATATAATGTATAATATAAACTGCCTTACTAAGAATAATTTAAATAAATTAAAAAAAAATATCCTTAAAAGTAGTCTACCATTGTGACACATAGTCTTAGCTCAGAGTAGTTATTCAGAAGAGCGGTTTTTCCATTTTTTATTTAGCTTAGATTATGTAGTATGTATTTTTTTATTAGTTATTTTTCCCACCTTTGGTTAATTTTTTGATTAAATATATTTAATTTTTTTAATTTTGTAACGTGCTCCTAACTTATTTAGACTAAATAATAAAATATAATTTTACATTTAGCTGATAGTTATAATTCGTCCAATGAGTGGACCGGATACAGAGTTAGATATTGGATAATGAATACTAATATGGCTTCACTCAGTTTTCTATTATTGTTTATTATCATAAACGTAAACGCATTGATTAATAAAAGTATCCAAAAAACTAGTTAATTTAAGATTATTATTATTTTTACTACAACCTGGTTTCTTTTTAAATAAAAATATTAAAAATTCAATAAAAGAAATGATCAAATTTTCTCTAGTCTCTATAATCTCTAGATTAAAATAACTTATTTGTATAATACACCTATATAAAATTAAGAAAATTTAAAACTCAACATGTTAAAAAAAACTTTATTGTAACATATTAATAATTATTTAAAATTTGAATACTTAATTTAACTTATACATTATACTCCTTATAGTCGACAAAGAGTTTGAAATTCAAATGAAATCTCAGATGGTGTAAGAGGGCTCCCGTTCAACTCAACATTATTTTATTATGCCACGTGACACGTCGAATTATTTTTATACACAATATTTTAGACATTTGGTTACGAGCTCGAAGTAAATCTGATATTATAATAGTTTGTTTATAAAAATTTAGAATATAAAAATATTATGAAATCTGTGAGAATAATGACTTTATTATACAATTTTCTTAAAATATAGCTCATGGGTATAACAGTCACGATTGTCATTTTAAAGAGTTATTATTTATTACAAAATTTACATTATTACCTACTAGATTTAGAATGTAGGTATATTTGCTCTCATTTATATTTTTGTTAATTATCGTTTCACCCACGACAACTTATAAGTCATAACGTTTGATAATCAAATTATCATGTGATGCGATATTTAAATATTAAACCGTAAACGTATTTAAGTTTGCATAACACAGTACGTTGGCCAAATAGAAAAAATATCAAATAACAATAATATAAATATTAAATATAACTAATGACGTTTCACACGTCGGTACACGTTTTACACGTCGGCCGGCTAATGGTTATAAACTTAAAATCTATCATATTAGTTGTAGTTTCGACATGGGTTATATGCGAAAGGCGAAAACTGTAATTATTTAATCCGAAAGTCCACCGAATGCTGCAAAAGTCTGCTAGCGAAAAGTCTTGTTATCTAAGATCGCGTGCATCCCAAATAATATTATTCTGTCCATAAATATAATAATATTATCTGTACGGATATTATTTGTATTTTATGTTATGTTATGTAGACGGACAGACGCAGACAATAATCATTGGGCGGACACGCGGAGAACCAGTTTCGCCATGCAGCTATAGCTAGCTAGCGAACGGTCGTTTTGCGCACCTTTTACTTTTTATTTATTTATTTTTTTGTCAACGACGCGTGCGCAGCGCTCTCGTTTTTTTACGCTGACCCGCACCAATCGTCCTCAACCAGCTGATCTGTACACTCTCTCACACATACGTACTTGAATACAATATATATGATACCCAATAATAATTACACCCTTGTCGTGTGTCGGTAGACTAGCTCAACCAGCTCCCGACGGCGACGATTACTCAATGTAATATATATTATTCGTGTACACATAGGTACAGCCACAGATGTATATATACATACACGTTAATATGGGTTCACCGCTGATTGTGTTTCCTTTTTAAACTGGATTACCGACCGAATCATTTCCCAACATATAAAATCTATCACTGTTGTTGAGTCAAATCATTTCATGCCATCGCCATCAAACCGGTTGCTTTCAGATACGTTTTTATCTGAAAATTGTTCAACGGACCATAATTTTTCAAGAAAAAATAACATACGTACAGCATAGCCGTATCGTATGGGTAGGTAATAAAAGTTATAATGGTGCGAGCACGAAGTTTGTTAATAGCTTAATCGCAATATTAAATTTAGTAATAGATCGATAAATCGCTTCGATTATATTTTTTTAACGTTGTGTGACTGACGAATTCGTATTGATCGTATTCACTGTTCAACGTATATTAAAATATATGCAGTACGTTACAAGATTGACGGGGAAAAAACCTTGAGATAAACATTGTATGAGTAGAATGTATAAAGAAAAAAATCAAGAAATTTTTATAAAATATAGCTTATATTTGAATGAAATAATTTAATATGATAACATGAATCTAAGAATTTATAGAGTTTATATAAAAACCGGGTGTTTGTATTGAATTACGACATTTTCCTGATAAACATTTTATATAAAAAAAATATGGCGTACGTCCTACACGTGATTTTGAGGGGAAAATAATATTAAACCAACTTAAAATAAAAAAAGTTCCAATTAATTTACTTGAAAAACGTAAATGTGTGATAAATCATGAAAATAATATATTATTATTTCTCTTCCCACGTTCTAATTAATTGATTCTGAATATATTATTCTGTAGAAAAGTTCTAACATTATTTTAGCAAGGTTATATCTCCTAAGTTTTGATCAGATTTTTTTTTTTTTGATAAATCTAATTAGTTCATGGTCGTCTTCATTACTGTTACCATTTTTTCTCATAAATTAATAATTGTAACATAAAACGTGTTTGATACTTATTTGAAAATCTCTCAAACAAATTATAGGTACAAGTAGGTGGTATCCCTAATGAATTTAAAAAAATTATATTACCTATATTCTTATATATTATTTTAAATTATTTTGAATCCAATCATAGATCATCTATAGACCGTAATCAGTATTTATTATTATTTTTTTTTGCAAGTAGCTAATCAAATCTTGAATAATCAATGATTTATCATGACGTGTTGTATGTTTGAGTGTGTTTTTGTTTTTTACACAAAACATAATTAAGTATGAATACTGTACAGTGATTTTTTTTGTATAGTAGTGGAGCAATTAAACCAAATATTTTTAATTATTTTTTTTTATATTTGGTAATTATATCAAGATATGAATATTATGATTTATATAGAGCATAATGTTGAAGGAATTAAAAATATTTTTATATACCATAAAATATAGAATATACATTTAAATTAGTATTTTACATGCTTATAAAAAGATATAGGTACTAATAATTACTTTTAAATATTTAACAAATTATTGAATTTAAATATTATTAAAAAAAAAGTAAGTTCATAAAATCTGTTTAAAAATTATATACATATCTTATTTAGTAAAGATATTATGTTTGTTGGGATTGAGAACAATGCATAAAATGTATGTCTACATAAATGATGTCTACGTATAATACAACAATAATACACGAGAATCTCATTTAACTGTCAACCATTAGTTTAAATCATATATTTTATTGTGTTCTTTTTTTGTCAACATAAATGTGTTTTATCCTTTTTGTTTTAAACTGTTATTTAAAATCATTGTAAATAATAATATGATACATTTGAAGCTCCATAACTATAAATTAGAAAATAATTTATTTTTAAATAAGCTAAAAATAATAACAAAACATAATAAAAAATATAGTTTATGACTAAAAATCAAATAAAAACATACATCATTTTCACTTAAATCATTTTATCAATCTTAACTATTACATTAAATAAAACATTTTTTACTCGTATTAATAATGTAATCTAAATGAAATTTTATCTATTTATCTATAAAATATAGATACAGATAATCTATTCAAACAATACTAACCAATTATTATTAAATTAACTACGATTAAATTTTCGTACATATGATATATGTTATTAGTTTTAAATTATAATACTTATTCAGAACTTAAGGCTGTTGGTTGTAAGGGCTTATTCATTTAACTGTATTTAGTTCATTAGTTATTAGTGTAAGAATGATTCCATTTATATAATGTACTTAGTAACACAACAATTTAATTAAAAATATTAAAATTATGTTTTGTATTTTGAATTAAAAAATGAAATTTTGTTTTGGATTATTGTCCAATACATAACACCTAATAATACAATAAATATTTTTTTATGCACAAATAGAGGATAGGGTTGTTAAAGATAAGTAATGTGTAAGTGTTATATCGAAGATTTTGTTTAAACACTTATTTTCTTAGATGTTGTCAGCTATGATTTACTGTTTTTCCAAATTTAATACTAGATACAACACATCATTTCCATATGTTCTAGCCAATTTTTGTTGTCAGCGCTTTTTAAGTTTAAAACTTTTATTTATAGCAATCCGAAGAAGACTGAGACGGCCAACGGGCAACAAATTGCAGCAGGAAACTACTGCAGTTTCAGATTCAACAGCGGCGGCCACCTCCGCGGTTGTCGATATGGAAACATCGGCTTCAGTGAACAAGTTTAAGATACGCAACCGTACTGCCACTAGGAAGTCGGGTACAGACGTCTCAACGGAAAAACACACGACAACAGCGAAAGACAACCAGGACGAAGGAGGATATAAGGTACGTCAATTGTCACCACGTTTAAAAAACCGTATTATATTCTGCCAAACGATTTTTATTTTATATTTAGCCTATAGACCTTCGGTATTTATAGAGCGGGAAAATGAACGTTATATCAACGTGTATAGAATTCTATTCAATGGTTTTGCACTAAGGAAACCTTACCTATATATTATCTCTAAACCATATAAGATTAAATATATATAAAACCTTTTGTGTGTACATTTGAGCATATATAGAACTTATGACAAGCCAGGAAATATTATTTTTATTGATAAAATTGACGAAAAAAACAAAGAATATAATATATAACAAATCTTCCGAAGGGCACGTATGATTATGATTTTAAATTGAAAAATACTTATTCAAGTGAGTGACTATAATATTGTTACGCAACAAAATATTATTTCGACAGTGATAATAACATAATGACATTTTCTAATTAAATGACAGAGTAGTTTTGATGGAACCAAACGTATTTGGTTTTCGAGAGTTTAATTTCGAAACTATTCTAATTTCGAAACATCTATCATTAAAATATAATATACAAGTCCATAGCTATACGATTATAATACGTCTCTATAACAAATTTAAATTCTGTGTAGAACCTCAAATTTAATATTATAATACTGTAATCTTGAAAAATGTTTTTTTTTACTTTCACGATTTGTTTCCATCATTAATTACAAAACAAAAATTTAGAAACAATAAATCAATAATTAGTGTTTACCTACTTTTGTTTTTCTATGATCTAAAACATTCGTCAACAACAGTAAAGACGTAATAATACAAGTAAATATTAAATTAGTGTTCAAGGTACTCTCGGGTCGTTGTTAATGAAGATTTTGATCATGACTCATTGGTACGATAATATAGTATATTCTTAACTTATTCTTGATGTAACACAATTATTAATATGTACCAGCAATTTTACTGTACTCGTATACTGTATAGAACCAGTCATAAATACGAACGAAACGAGTTTAACTTTGTGGTTTTGTATAAGTATTAAAATACTATGTACCTTTTATATTACACTATGTACACGCGTGTTAATTTTTTTCTATGTAACTTATTTTCTTTCACGCTAGTATAGCAATGGAATTATTTTGTCCAATCAAGTGGTTCATAATTCTCTCGACATACAAGTTGGGTACCTATGAACTTTTAAGTTTTACTGTAAATTATTACAAAACACCCGTAGGTATTCATTAGTAAGTGACATTTGTACATTTTTGTAGTACATACTCATAATTAATATAATAATATGGCTGTATAATAGGAATGTGTATGTATTATATAAAAACGAAATATAATATGCGTCTGGAGGTAAATGACTATACACTATAGGTACCCTATTTTTGTAACACATTCTTCTTGTCTATGCGTTAAGTCAAATAATTAATTCTAACGACTTGTCACACAGATGCCGAAGTGTAAACAGTGTAAATGCCAAGGATATTTTTAAAGTGTTGTTAGAATAAAAAAAAAAATCTACGTAGGTACGATAATTAATATGTGGACACACCTGCTCTTTGTTCACGTATTATTTTATTGTTAACTTTCTCTATTATTAGGGCGTCAAGGATTAGGGTGATAATTAGAAAATTCCTAACATGGAAGTCTTGTGTTTCAGATTGTTTGCTACTATACAAATTGGTCACAATATAGACCAAAAACCGGAAAATATTTACCCGAAGACATCGATCCGGAATTATGTACTCACGTCATATTTGCCTTCGGGTGGTTGAAAAAAGGACGTTTATCGTCATTTGAATCGAATGACGAAAGTAAAGACGGAAAGGTTGGATTATATGATAGAATAAAGAACCTAAAGAAAGCAAATCCAAAGTTAAAAACCCTATTAGCGTTAGGTGAGTGTATTAAATAATATCCTTAGTATTTAGTAATTAAGATTAACTATACACTACCTACTATACATTTAATTTTGTAAAATTTAAATTATGTAATTATTTCATGTCCATGAATAATGATCCTTATACAATTTTACGTATACATAACTATAATTTAATTATAAATTTATGATATTTTCGATTAATTAATTAATTTTTCAAAATTATATTTTGTTTATAAATTTTATAAAATGTACGATTAAAAAAATATAAATGTATAACTCTATAATATATATATATTAAAATGACTCATCGCATCGATTTAAACCATTCATGTTCATGTAGGTACAATAATTATTCACTGATATTTTCTTTTGTCATTTATAATAGTAAAAAATAATTCTACAATTATTCTGCCACAGTACAAAAAGAATATTCTTTATTAGTTATTTTGTGACGACTATTATTATTATTATTATTATATTTTGACACGTTAATAGACACAATGCGGTGGATTTCCAGGTTCAACCATCATTGGCCAGTATATAAAAAAATAATTTTATAATTAGCTCTGATAAATGATAATATGATATTATGTTATATTGTAGTGTATAGTTTTTAAGATACCTATATTGGAATTATGAATTTTTTAGGTGGTTGGTCATTTGGCACACAGAAGTTTAAGGATATGTCAGCTACTCGATATGCAAGGCAGACATTTATTTACAGTGCTATACCTTTCCTCCGTGCTCGTAGCTTTGACGGTTTAGATCTGGATTGGGAATATCCAAAAGGACCAGATGACAAAAAGAACTTTGTACATTTATTAAAGGGTATGTTGTGAGATAATATGATTAATAATTTAATTTTTTTGAAAATTTTTTGATAAGTATTCACAGGATATTTGATTGATACCGATATTATTTGTTTTCAGAACTTAGAGAAGCATTTGAAGCTGAAGCACAAGAAGTGAAGAAACCTCGTTTGTTATTAACTGCTGCAGTCCCTGTTGGTCCAGATAACATCAAAGGTGGTTATGACGTACCGGCTGTTTCTTCGTAAGTATATATTTTCAAAAAAATATATTTAATTCAATATTTATTTAATTTGAAACGTATTCATATCGTTTGAATAGATACTTGGACTTCATAAACGTAATGGCCTACGATTTTCATGGAAAATGGGAAAGAGAAACTGGACATAATGCCCCATTATACGCTCCATCATCTGATTCCGAATGGCGTAAACAATTGAGCGTTGATAATGCCGCGAGCATATGGACTAAGATGGGTGCACCTAAGGAAAAACTTATCATAGGCATGCCGACGTATGGCAGAACATTTACTTTATCTAACACAGCAAACTACAAAGTGAATTCGCCGGCATCAGGTGGTGGTAAAGCTGGAGAGTATACAAAAGAAGCAGGATTTTTAGCTTACTACGAGGTAATTATAGTTATTAATTATTATGAGTTAAATTGATTTGTAACAATTACAATTTAGTTGTCATAATATTATTATCGTATTAAAATAATAATTTCATTTTCTTTTTTTTTTATTTATCATGAACTGTATATTATTAATTTATCAATTTGAGATTAATTATTGATTTTGAATAATAGTTTTATTATTTAATTTAAATCTTCTTATTTTACTCAGATATAATTAAATTTAAATGCTTATTATTTTTTTAATTTTATAAAAAACATGATTTTATTAATATTAAATTTTTTAGTCAAATGTCTATTAATTAATAAAATTAATTATATCAATTTTTTCCAATGACTAATTGTATATTTTTGTTTTTATTTTTTTTGTTTTATCTATTTCAGATTTGTGAAATACTTAAAAATGGTGCAACCTATATATGGGACGAAGAAATGAAAGTACCCTATGCAATTTCTGGAGATCAATGGATTGGATTCGATGACGAGCGATCCATCAGAAACAAGATGAAATGGATTAAAGACAATGGATACGGAGGAGCTATGGTATGGACTGTAGATATGGATGATTTTACCGGTACTTTCTGTGGTGGAGATGTAAAATATCCTTTGATTGGTGCCATGAGGTTTGTATTAAAATCAATTATGTAAAAGTCATTAAGTAATATAGGTCATTAATTCTAATAGGGAAGAGCTTAGAGGAATAAAAAGAGGTAAAGAGGACATTGATTGGTCAAAGGTAGCTAATACTATTATAGCCGAAACCATTACTAAGCCGTCACCAATAAAAATAAGTGTCAGTGAAGTATTATCTAAAGTCAAACCGTCCAAAATTCAAGCATCTACTGCTATTCAGACCGATGTAGTTGACATGAATGGTAAGCGTTTATACATTTTAAATAATATTTATCGACGGTTATACAGTATTTTGTTATTTATTTTAGTGCGAGCACCTCAAGTTATATGTTATATGACCAGTTGGTCCATTAAAAGACCCGGTGCTGGTAAATTTACTCCAGATAACATCGATCCTTCTTTATGTACTCACGTAATATATGCTTTTGGATCATTGAAAGATTTCAAACTAACATTTGTTGACGAGAAAGATACTGAACAATACAAAGAAATGATGGCTCTTCGCGAGAAAAATGCTAATCTTAAAGTAAACATAATAGCTAATGAAAATTAAAATAACTGGTTTTATTTTAACGTCATATCCTTACGGATTACTAATATTTTTTTAAAATTAAAGGTGCTCTTAGCTATTGGCGGTTGGGCATTTGGATCAACACCATTTAAAGAATTGACTGGTAATGTATTCCGCATGAATCAATTTGTGTATGAAGCCATTGAGTTCCTCAGAGAACACAAATTTAATGGTTTGGATGTTGACTGGGAATATCCTAGAGGACAAGATGATAAAGCAGCATATGTCAATTTACTGAAAGAACTACGTTTAGCCTTCGAAGGAGAATCTAAGAGCTCTGGTCTTCCAAGGCTATTATTAACGGCAGCCGTACCAGCCAGTTTTGAAGCAATTGCTGCTGGGTAAGTAATGAAAACTTGAGCCTATAAACTGAAATTAATACTTTTATTTTATTTAGGTATGATGTTGTTGAAATATCAAAGTATTTAGATTTTATAAATGTGATGACATACGATTTTCACGGACAGTGGGAACGTCAAGTTGGACACAATAGCCCTCTATATCCTTTAGAAAGTGCCACGAGCTACCAAAAGAAGCTTACTGTCGTAAGTAAAACTAAACAATTTTTAATGCGATTTTTAATTCAATTACTTAATGTCGATGTTTAATTTTATAGGACTATAGCGCCAGAGAATGGGTGAAGCAAGGTGCCCCCAAAGAAAAGCTTATGATTGGAATGCCGACTTACGGAAGGTCATTTACATTGGTTGATCCAGCCAAGTTTGATATTGGAGCACCTGCATCTGGTGGTGGTACAGCTGGAAAATATACTTCTGAAGCTGGTTTTATGGCGTACTATGAAGTGCGTATACATAAATGATAAACTTATAAACGATTATAAGTTTGATATTAACCTTTGAAAATGTTCTTAGGTATGTGATTTCTTACACGTGGAAAATACTACACTTGTCTGGGACAACGAACAACAAGTGCCATTTGCTTATAGAAAAGATCAGTGGGTTGGTTTTGACGACGAGAGAAGTCTTAAAACCAAGGTATAGATAAGTGATAACATGCCTAATCATTTTGTGGTTTTGGTCTTAATTAGTTCCGAACTTAAACTAATCACATTATATATGTTTGTAGATGAGTTGGTTGAAGGAAGAAGGATTTGGCGGAGTTATGATATGGTCTGTAGATATGGACGACTATCGTGGTGTATGTGGTACTGGTAAATATCCATTAATTAATGCCATGAAACAAGAACTTGCTGGATATACTGTTAAATTGGAATATGATGGGCCATATGAAGCTACAGGAAGAAACGCTGTTTATACAACCAAAGACCGTAATTATATTTCAAAGCATTATTTTAAATATATAATATTTGTATAATTATTATTGTTATTTTATTATATAATTACTATAGTTCATAAATTCATAGCAACAAAAAATATATTTTCATCTCAATATGACTAAAATTTAAACACATATTTATTGAACTTTAAATTTCGTTAAAGCGTTTTATTAATAATATTAATCATCATTAAAAACTTAAATTTTATAATAATAATGTATAACTTAATATAAATTATATGATTACTACGTTATACGCCAAAAATTATGAAAATACTTTTAAAGTAGAGACTATTCTGTTTTAAAATTTAAATATTCAAAAAATTATATTTTAAATGAAAACGATTGAATACTAAAGCATATTAAGCGACGGTACCCATGTTTAAAGAAAACATTATATCAAGTTTAATCTAATTTTCATAATTTTTTTTTAAAAGAACCACGCGAATAATAAGTTACTTAAATGGCTTATTTTAAAGACTTATATTATATATACAAATTTAATCTATAGTGTGAGTAGTTCTATAATTTTTATGCTTTTATTTCATTTATGTATTTAGCGACATCCGTGACATGCGAAGAAGAAGATGGTCATATATCATATCACCCAGATAAAGCTGATTGCACAATGTATTACATGTGCGAAGGCGAAAGAAAACATCACATGCCATGTCCATCGAATTTAGTGTTTAACCCGAAAGAAAATGTTTGTGATTGGCCAGAAAATGTTGAGGGTTGTATGCAACATACCCCAGCCCCGCCGACGTCTAGACGATAAATGTGTCATCAAGTCCCAAATCATTATACTTATTATTATATATATATATTTTTTTTTCTTGTAAATAATAATACAGAATAATTGTTATATTATTTTATTTATACCTACTTGACCCCAAATTTATTATTTTTTTTTTATATATTTTTCATTGCCAGTATTATTTTGGCTACTTTAGAATTGATAGACATTTCAATTTTAGTTAGTTTTTGTCTGTTTTTTTCTACAGATAATATTTCTATGATTTATTAATTAGTTGTGAAATAATGTAAATTTAATAACTTATTATGAATAAATATATTATTAAAGCGTGTTAATTAATCAATAGTTATTTTTTTCATTATCTTATAAAACTTTGAATTTAGATGATCAAAATTAATATTAATTTTTTTTAGGAACAGTTTAAATTACTTAAAACAAATATTATATCCCTTATTGCGTGACAAATAATGTATTTTTATTAGTAAAAGTTTAGTAGGTAAATAATTATGTTTTGTTATTTTTAATAATATTTATTAAAATAAGAATTTGTCTAATCTCATCAATTATTTTTAAATATTATTATAATTTTTTTTAATTTTGATAGATTTTATGTTAAGTCTTAAAACAAATATATTTATAGATTATAATATAATAATTACCAAACATTTATAAATAAATAAATAAATAAATAATACAATATGTCAATATATAAATTTTAACAAATAAAAACAGATGGTGTAACTTTTGAACAATTCATTCCATGGACAATAATATGGATTTGGTTAAAAATATTACTAGATGCATAAAAAAACATACCATCCAATAACTAATGTTTACATTGTTTCATAAATTATAAATTGTTTTTGGTAGTAAAAATTAAAAATCGGTGTATACTGTTTTATGAAATTTTATGTGATTAATGCTATTATATTTTAAAAAAAGTTAACTTATTGCAATTCTTGTGAAATTAGTTAATACTTAAGTTCAATTACTGATTTTAAGCCTGTAGGAGCTAATTTTTCAACTTAGATGAATGGTGCATATTTTCAATTATAACCATATGCGGAAAGTGTCTTACTATGTGTAGTTAAAATTACTATTTGTTTACTATAAACTTCGTACTTGTGATATTAATATGTTTACTACAGAATGGGAACTAATTCTACTAGTCTAACAAGTCGCTGTAATATTTTTATGTCTAGCTATTGTTTTTTACCTTAAACTTTTGCAATATCGTGTGCATAAATGTAAAATGATTAGTATTATGAACTACATTTTTCTCAAACGAATGTAATCAAATATTTTTTTCATATTATACTCAATGGACTTCCAAATAATTTTATTTTTGTTAATTTTTTATTTTCTATAAATAAAATAGTTTTTTATTTTAGGTTTATTATATACGTCAATGATATGATTAATTTTTGGTATGGTTGCAGAGTGCAAACTTAATTGACACACTGATTTGTACACCGATTTGCATTTCGTAACTATGGTGTTCTAATCTAATAAAATATGATCATATTAACAGCCTATAATGTAAACTAGAATTTAGAGCTACATCAACTACTGTTGCAATATATTATTAAATGTAATATTTTTGGTTTGTCAACATTTTTATCGCGTCATTTTTACTGCGATATTTTTACCACATGAAATTTTGGCGGGATACTTAATAAATTAGTTGAACTTGAATCAAACATCTTTCCTATCCTGAACCATGTGTTGTATAATTTAAGAAACTTTTATGACGATGATTATTTGGGTGGAGTTTTAACCATTCAAAGAGCACTTTTATTACTTGATCAATTATTTAAATCATTAAAAATTTAAAAAGCTCCTTTAAAACTCTTAACGATATTTATATATTTATCTGCTATGATAGATGAAGAAAACGTACACATTTAAATTCTCGACCAAAATAATAACACAACAAAAATTTTCGAACTGCTATGTGATACAACTAACGATATCTTTCTTAGTAATATAAAAGAAATCTATTGTATAAAAAGTTATTTAAAATTATTTTTATTATTTGTAATTCATTTGTTATTTAATTATTAAATCGTTTGATAAAATTATCAATAGGAACATTTTTCGTTACATTAGTTCTTATCGGATCAGTCATCTTATAGAATAAATTAATGATGCAAGAATTATTATGAAAATTTATTAGAATGGTTAAAAAAAAATTGGTATCAAGAAAATGTATACATAATAAAATATTTACAAATACTACCAGTGGCGACCATCACATATCTAAAACGGTGCTCATTTACCCATTTCATGGATAACTAAATGTATTCACATTTCACACATACTTAGACTTAGTACATACTACATAGTATGTGTAAAGTGAATAAATTTTAAAATTTAAGTTTTTCTAAAACCAATTCTAAAAAAATCAAAAACCACATTAAAAATGTGAGCACCTGTAAAATTTTTCGAGATGGCCGCTACTGTCCTCACGGTCGTCGCGTGCCCGCGACCCTATATTTTATACAACACTGCAATCTACCTATCACGGAACCGGCTGCAGCAAATGTGAATATAGATAACCAGAGATCATAATAGTTCAATTCTCACGAATGCCATCGTTTCTCTCTGCCCCTTTTTTTATCCGTGTATCCTGTAACAGTTATTTTTAAGTATTTTTTTTTTTTGGGGGGGGGGGTGTTTACTGCCATACATCCAGCTTTCCATCTCTCTCGGTCTGTTGCTCGTGCCTTCCTATCATTTCTTCCTACTAGTTCTTCTACGTCCTTCTTCACTACATCCTCCTATCTCATTTTCGGTCTTCCTATGGGTCTTTCTCCCGCTGGGTTCTTTTCCAGTACTGTACGAATTAATGGGTTTTTGTTTCTCCAGGCATGTCCTGCCCATTGTAGTCTCTTAGTTCTTATTGCTTCAACAATGTTTGGTTTTTGGTACAGTGATTCCAATTCCTCGTTTTTTCTTATTCTCCATTCATTAGTTACACTGTCCTTTACAGGTCCAAAAATTCTTCTTAGAATTTTTCTTTCAAAGGAGAGGAGTCTATTCTCGTCGGTTTTACGTATTGCCCAGGTCTCTGCTCCATACGTAACTACTGATCTTATCAATGTAGTGTATAATTGTTTCTTTAAGTCTCTTAACAGGGATCGAGCCCCTAACAGTTTCCCTAATCCGAAAAAACATTTGTTTCCAGCCTGTATTCTCGTTTCTATTTATTTTGCTGTGTCATTAAATTGTGTTAGTATCGTTCCCAGATACTTGAACTGCTCTACTCTACCGAAATTATTATAATATTATTAATTTCCCATATTTTATGAGTTAGCCCTCTTAGCACACCATTATCAAATATTTTTGTTTTATGTTGCTCAAGAACACAAAGTTCGGATGAAACTAATGGCTTTTTTCCTTTATTAGACTGAAAATATATTAACTTGTAGAAGAATTATGTATGCATTAGCATTTAACTTTTTAATGTTAGATTAAAGTACTGAAAAACTATAACTTTTAATTAAAATGATTTTAGATTCTAAGCGGAGGGATGACTATATTGATTTTACAATTATGTGTGTGTGTTTTTTTTGTGTCTGTGTATATTGTAACTTGTCAAAATAATGCTTCAATTTCAAACTTCAGGGGTAGTTTCTGATGGAAAAGCGATATGGTATCCTTGCAGCATTATAGATGTCAAAAGTAAGAATTTTCAAACAGTTTAAAAAAAAAATCGATTTTTTTTATATGTTTGTAACTCAAACCCACCGCTGTGTGTCACCGCTTAAAATTATATTATTACCACGTCAAGAATTATGTAATTATGTACAGCATCAATAAATGTATTCTAAAGTGTGAAATTTGCAATAAAAAATGTTTTGTGGGATTTTTCAAAAAGAGTTATTTAAACATTGTTGGGTGTGTTTTGAAAGTTTTTACTAACATTGTACAGCTGACTTTACACATATATAACATAAATATATACTGCTTAAATATTTAAAAATAATATCACATACTTATTTTAGCATTTTTTATATTTTTATCTTGTTCCTATATGTATCGATAATCATCAAACGCTGTTCATTCTTCACTTTTTTTTTCTAAAACTAGTATAGTTACTAACTAATCGTTTTCTTTTAATATGGACATTTTAACATTTATGCAGACATTTTTCTCTATATTTTAAAAAAATTATTATTATTTAATGTTAAATTATTTTTCATCTTATATCTAATATTTTTATATCTAAAATCATAAAAAATACTATTAAAGTGTCAATACACCTTCCAGCTTCTTACAGAAAAACGTCTATTAGGTATCAAACGAAGCATTGGGTTTATTGACAAATGAAAGATGCTCCGTAAATAATAAATAATCCTCTTAAATGTGAAATAGGCAATATATTGTACGTGGATGCATTGTGTATTTAATTTAAAATTAAAAACTTGTTAACTAAATTAATATTTTGTAGTTTTATAAATATTTGTCACAAATATGAATTACCTATACTACTGGGTGATCCTTTTTTACTAAGTAACATTTATTAGTACACTTAAAATCAATTAATATTTTTGAAAATATTTTTTTACGTAATTTTCAGTCGAAATAAAACAACATTAAATATTATATACAATATATTAGTATAATATTTATTTTCATCTTAATGATCTTTTAAGTTTTTACTTTTTTGAATGAAAACAAATATTTTTAATTTCATATTCTAATATAAAATATTTTTCAAATGATTTGAATGAATAAAAGTTAAGACTTTAAATATACTATAAAGGGGCATATTATATAGTATTACATTTTTAGGTACATTATTTTATGCATAGTTGAAAGATATGTGAAAAAATAATTTTATAACAGGTAATTTATTATTTTAACTTTAAGAAAAAAAAATGGCAAAAATGACGTCATAATTGTTGGATAATTTATCGTATGAAAATAAAAAATGTTTTGATAGTAGAAATACTTGATAAAGGTAAATGGGTCAATTATATTCCAAGACTTCATGGGAAATTTAAAGAATATTTGCTATAACATAATTATGTCCAAGAATAAAAAAAAATTTGAATAAAATAATGAATCTAAAAACCATAAAAATAACACATAGACTAGACATACAGGTGTGAAAAATCATCCATATCCGTGTCAACAATAATAAGAATTCGGTACTTAACATCGTATTCTAGCTGAGATCATTTATAATACATACCTATGAACGTATGCTTCATTTAAATAATTGTGTATTCAATTGGAATAGTTGACTTGTTAATATCATAATGCGTTTATCAAACAATAGATTTAAAATGATTGGGACAGGTAATAATAACAGAGCATTGAGCGTTGTATTGATATTATTAAAATCATTTTATACAACTAATCATCAGAATCGACTAGAAATATAAAACAAAATCGAAACCCTAATTATTCATAGTGTATTGTTTTCGTTTTTATTCCGGCCATAATATTATAATATCTATCTATCTATAAGTTCAATACTAGTGACAAAGAGAATGCGAGTTTTGAGTGTTAAAAGAATCCTTCAGCCATTATTAGGCTTATATCAGTATATAATATTATACACCATAAACGGAATATAGTGAGGACCAAACAGGTAACCTTATTGTATAATGGCAATGCAAGTTAAATACGTCAAATCGAAACGTCTGTTTGAAATCGATCAGCCGAGAAAGAAAGAAAGAAAACACCGGACTCTCTTGTTTTAATTCCGTCCCGACAGTATATTTAATTGTTCACTTTCCAGACATAACGGATTGCAGACCTTTCAAGTAGCATAAGTACATCAATAAAATGCTATATTATACCTATTCATAATACCCAATACCAATGATGTCCAACGAGTGTTATACTGTAGGTAAATACCTACTGCATAATATTATTATTAAATTATTACATATTTGAGAGTATTACGATAGTTTTATATTATAGGTGTTCTTACCTACATAACATATATAAAATATGTCTTAAGAGTCTATAGAATATACGAATCAATATATCGATGTGCAGTCAGTGATAAATTCAGGGCTAGGATTTGTATGCAATAAAAAATTGTAAATATGTATTTTATTCACCAAAACATTCAAAAATATGCATTTAAATTTTTATAAGATTTTTTTTATTACTATTAAGAAACTTGGTCTGAACCATTAGTTTCGACAATTTCAATAAACATATGAATATATAATAATTAATAAGCTTCTAAATTAGAAAAACATTTTTTTTTTTTAATTATGAAACCAGCCTGATTAAATAAATGTAGTGTGGATAAAATATTTTTATAAGATAAACACAAAAATAAAGTAACAAAAAAAATTTGTTTGTCTTTATATAATATAGTTGAGAAATAAAATTCGTATATTTTATAGTCATTCAATACGTAATTCAATAGTGTTACATGCTACGACAACATGTTTTTTTTTTAAATTGTCGAATATAAATGAATTAAATACAAAATGTACTATAAAACATGTATTTTTCGCATTATTATAATCGAAATATGCAATAATATTCATTTTATTCAATATATGCAATAATTTACATTTTATTCAAAATATGCAAAAACATGCAAAATAAAAACACCATCATCCATCTCATCATGAGGTGATTCGTGGACATTACTGACAAAATCAATAATCAGAAGTCGCAAAAAAAAACATGCTGTTGCATATAAATCCTAGCCATTAATATTGTTATATACTATTTAATATACATAGGATGTAATGTGTAATACGCGAGTAATGCGTAAAACCATTATGGGATTTAATAATAGCGTATACAGTATTTTATTATAGTTGATTCGATTCTATAAATACAGCTAAAAACCTTATAGAACCGTCTCTCAGATCAAATAATATACATTGCAGATTTATTATTTGCCGAGGCACGTTTTTAATACGTCAATGATATAATAATAATTACATTATGTACCTTCAATATTATAGCAGTTAGCTATTTGGATAGATACCTATGACATTGCACTTAAATATAATATTAATATTATAAAATAAATAATAGTAGGTATACAATCGAACGAGTCGCGTTTATTGTTAATCCAAATGTATAACGAGATCGCTTTGATATTGTAAAAAGCGTGCTGCAAGTTAATTATTATACGTTTTATACGTCTTACTACAGTTAAAGGTGAATAATATTTTTTTTTAATCGCTTTCGACAATTACCTACACACCTAGTCTAGTGAATTGTAATATTCGTGAATCGTGGCAAAATAACAGTATGATGAAACTGATAAGTTTATTTTTTTGTCAAGCTGTCTCTATACGAGTTTGGAGTGTTTAGGAATTTAAAAACAAAATTATTATTATAGTAGTGACACGAGAATTTGCGGAAGTTACTTTGAAAATTATGTCAATGCGTAACTAATGTAATATCTATGGCGTTGTAATAGCTGTACATGATAATATGTGCTTATATAGATGTACATATATTATTATAGAAGTCGCGGGTCTGTCTTAACATCATCATTGAACGCGATCGTCACGAACGTTATATTATGGACTGCAGTTGGGAAGATGTAATAAGCCTTTCGTTACAGTTAAATCGCAACGATGATATATATTATACTTTTGTCAGTATAGTTATTTTATACATAACTACACGCGTAGCCAAACATTCTTTTCGCAATACTCTCACACGCCGCGTACCTTTATACGTTTACCCATAAACTCGATAATATCGTATGAACAGCTGATTTAGATACCTATAAAATACAATTTATTATTATACACACCCACAAACGTATACGCGGACACTCGAATTTATAGCGTACATTTTATACAATTGCATAATATGCATAATCAAAAGTTACATTAATTATGTTAGAGACTTCATCACGTCACACAAACGATTATTATTAATATCGGAGATTTGTCATTAATACGCGTTCATCACGCACGACGACGGTCAGACGATGCTTTACATCGAATGTTCGATTTTTTTTTATTTTTTTTTTTTATGCGCAGACTACTATTACAGAGACCGAGTATATGTACTCCGTTTGTATAAAATATTGTGTACATATGCGTAAATCGCTCGTTCTCGTAAATGTTTTTTAATCGAAGTACCTTGTAATGCAATATACACAGCACACAAGACACATTATTTTAATAATATTATTATAATATACAATTCGATCGCATAAAGAAGTTACCTGATGTACATAATACTTTTATTATTCTGAACTTTAGCCAGTGATCAATGTTTATTATAATGTTATATGCCAGCTCGAAAGAGTGAGTGTTATAATATTGCATGGATTATTATTATTGAGAACAATCTATTTCAACAGGCACTGTTGATGCGATATACAGGAGGCTGTGCAGCTCTGCTTTACATCAGCTCGTTGTTTTTTTTATATTTTTGCTTAATACTTCGATTTTCCAATTACAATTGGAATTTAATGTAGTAGGACAAGGGATAAAAAAATAATGACTAAGGATTTATAAAAATCAGTATGTGATTTGGCAACTCAATATATAAAATCTACGAGCAAACACTGCAGGGGTGCTCGTATATGAATAATCTGCAAGCGCGATTGCAAAATCTCGAGGACGAAAAAGTGGTAATAAAAAGAAAAAAAATCGATTAACCTGGACGAAATCTAGATCTATTATTATTGAAACTTTCGAAATCACGGTGGGTGCACCGAAGGCACCCCGTCAACACTGTTATTGTGATGGATGATCGTTTTTATTCATATTTTGAGACGTACCTAAATCGTTTCCAGTTTAATAGTGTTATAACATAATCGCCGGACGTATTATAATATAATATCCTTTTACTGGAAATATAGGTTTTGAAATCCATAAAATACGCGGTCACCTATTTACGCCTAATGTTTAGGTGTAACGAGCCTACGAAATTTACAGCACTGCAAAAACGCTGAAGGTCTCACGCTAAATTGAACGAGATCAGTATAAAATGTATAATTATGTACAAAGATGTATTAAATCGTTCGTACTATATATTTAGCTGCGAATTATTCAAAGTGTATTTTCTCGAGTTATTATTTTGTTCTGTGTATTTATTATTTTTCTTAGATTAATAAGTAGATTTCAAGTAATCACGGTAAACTTTGTAACATTATTTTTGTTCGCGAAATCCAGTGTAATTATAACTTCTGGGGTTAACGGAATAATATTATAATTTATAATTAAACAATTATTTTTTTACTTATATAAAATAAAATATCTTCATCAACAACAAGTCATAGAGAAATGTTATTGACTTCATTATTATAGTCCTAACCATCTAATTTTACATAACTTGTATTCCCATAGTTTTTATAATGCAAGCATTTTTGTTGAATTATTAAAAAGAAAATAATTTTCGAGTCATATAAAATTTAATTTAGGTACAGTGTGTTGATCATTGTTTCCGGGGATTTGATCTTATTTTCAATAGGTATATTATTTTTACGTATTTTTACGTTTATGGATACAACGAATATGTGATTTAATTTCTTACAGTTTATGTAGCCACATATTAATATATTATGTTATAATACGAGTGTATACATATTGCATAAATTTTTATATATGAATATTGTAATATATGCATGATGCAAATTAATGCCAATAACGTAGTGATAGATCATTATATTAATATAAGAATAAATTGTGTAGTATTGAAGAGAATGATCTTTTCTTTTGTCAACTTTTACATTTGTTACATAGTATTATAATTGTACATAATTATATAATAATATATATAATATTATTACGACATGCATTAACGACAATTATTTTGAAAACTAAATACGAATACATTTTATAAACAATTCTTGTAGAATAAATGTGTTATACTAAAATATTTTCTACAAGTTATGTAATTGTAAAAACTAAATTTAAATGAATTAAATACCTACCGATTTTTTGTAAAAATCTAGTATTTAATATTTTTTAATTATTGTATTATGTAATATAAATTTTATATTAACGCATCTACGGTAAGTGCCTAAAATAAATAAATAGCATTACTTATACATCTTATTACTTATACATATTTAATCTATATGGATGCACGGTTATATAAGCTGTGTTGAAATTCACAGATCACATAAAAATTCGGTTGTCTTTTGGATTCAAATAATAATAATAAAAAAAAAAATGTCGAATTGCAAGATCGTGTTGAACGTGATTTGTTTTCAGTCGCGACCACATACCGCGTGCAATCCTCAAAGATGTGTGTAGGTATAATTTAGTAGTATTTTATACGCGTACCTATATTATTATACTCAATACTCAGCATGTATATAATAATACTTGGAAGACGACCGCATATTTTGGATTGACGAGACTATAATGTTATATACATACATATGTATACATACAAACTCTGTTCCTCTCTCACGTCGTCTCCTCGCGATGAAGATTGAGGAGGAGGCAAACTCGAAGAGGAATCTAATTTTTTCAAATTTTTTTTCGGGGGTCTACAATTTGTTTTTTTTTTTTTTTTGTTTTGATTTTTTATAGGAAATTTTCGTGTTCTGCCGATACGTCAGGTGCACTTGGCGGCCCACTTTTTTCCCGCGGGTACTCCAAGGCGGCGGCGGCGGCGCACAACAACAACAATCATTACGAAACTGGTTTGCCCGGGTTACGGCGGCGGCGCGGCGGCGGCATTCAAGAGCATAATGTTGGCCGGTCGGGGCATATCACATGCGCTCGTCAGCAGCCGCACACGCACTATCATACTGGCGCGCGACGACCGTCCGTCCCGTTCCGTCTCGTCACATCTCGAGCACGCTCCTCGAACTCGGTCGATCTACATGAAAAGTTGTAATATTTATCAGTTATCAAACACCTATCTATAAATTTATAAAAATTTAAGAATTCGTAAACGAAAATGATATGTTGTAAGTGCACTTACAAGTATTGTCTTGCGGGGAAAATCGTATAAATTATATGACATTTTCTGACAATAAACGTCAAGTGCGATTCACGAGGCTGTACTTTGTGATACGGGATTGTCAGTAATTTGTGCACCTACAACCGGTATAACACGTCGATGATTTTTTGTTTTTTGAACCGTTTTTAATTTAAACATAACTATTATAATTATTGGTACCGTTTGCTCGTTTTTGTTTATGTGCGCGCGTATAAGACGTGTTTGTGTGTGTGTGTCCTTTGCAGAGGTGGCATAAATGGTCAAGAAACCGAAAGACGTGAATATGGTAAGCGCATATTTTATTTTATTTTATACATAGATCCGAGCAGTGTCGGCCTGGGATATAAAAGGCCTAGGCAAAGTTTTTTTTAGGGCCTCAATTTTTAGTCAAAATTTACCTAAGATTGAGTTTAAATTTTGAAAGTCATGTTTTGTGATGTCTTACATAAATATAAAATATATACATCATACATGAATACTTTTTTAGCATATTAATTAATGCATTATTTTTTAGTACATAACAACTTGACTTCATACACAACATATAGAAAATATATAATTAAAATTAAACTATTATTTTGTTATTACTTATTATAATAAATGTGTACCTACACAATATTTCTTTTAACTAAAAAAAATAGATGTATTTTCTACAAGTTTAAATCATACCTATATACTCTTTATTAGATATTAAATTTTAAAAAAATTTAAAAAAGGTGAGGACCTCGGCAGCGATCGCTGCCTTGTTGCCCTGACCAGGCCGACACTGGATCCGAGAGATTCTACACCACTGTATGTGCATGTGCAAAAGTATTGTATTAATTATCATATTATATGTTTCCAATGGTTATAAACCAAAAACGTGTTGTTTGACTAAAAGAAAGCTTAATAGCGGAATGATATTTACCACCGAATTGCAAGTACATATTTTATACTCTGTAGCAAAAATGATTAAAAACACGAATGTTTCGAAAATTTCAAAATTTATTAAATTTATTTATCTAGATGAAATTATTTTTTTGAATATCTATCTCAGTATCTCTCAGACATAAAATAAACAAAGAATATACTTATTTTTAAAAATTAAATATTTATTTAGTTTTTTATTTATTGAATAAATTATAAATAAGCCTAAAGGTTTGATCTATATAATACATATTATTATTATGTCCAATATTTATTTGTTATTAAACATCAGATATTTTAAATACAACTTAAAGTTGTTTACATTTATATTTACTGTTTTATTATGCTGTACCTTGCACATAAAATATATTATTTACTAATTCCCCAACAGTCTCAACATATCATAATTATTATCGAGTTGTAACCGAGCCAAGTATTGTAATACTTTTTACACGTTCTACTCATTTGACATTTGTACAACGATAATATATCGATTTATTTTATGAATATTACATTCCGGAAATACTTTATTTAATTTAAGAAAATATTTTTAAAATAGTTATGACACCTAATTGTTTTTAAAGTAATAATCTAAATTTAAATAATTTATTTTTATAAAATATACTTTTTAGAAATTGAACTAATTTTAAAACTTGAATACATTATTAGAACAAATGAGTCTTCAACTAAATATTTGTTTCTTATAATAAAATTATAACTATGTAGCTATGATTTAACATAATATTATTATCATCATCAATCATATTTACAACAAGTTTAAGTTGATGTTATAAAACATCGATTTTATTCAAATATATATCATATATTTTTGATGGTTTAGATTGTTTAGAATGTAAGTTATGGACTAAAATGTTTATATAACTATGAAAACTATGTAATTGGTCACTGAAGAAACAAATTGTTTCATAATATAGAATATTAGTAGATACTAGATTGTATTACTCCAAGTAATTACAAATGTATAATACCTAATGTAAATCAATTAAATTTTTGTAAAGAATTATGTTTATATATAGGTAATAAGTATATTTATTGTGTTGTAGATACTTACCTGAATTATTTATTTTATAAATTATAACCACTGTCCAACGTTCTCAACGAAACCGCTATTTTATGTGAAAATGCAAGAATGTGAATTTAATTGCTTTAGCCCAGTTTTTATTAATAGTCCGTAGCGAATAGATGGGTACCAGATTTCCACGATAAAATATGTCAGCACATTATATGATATGCTATATATTATATTATTTAACGTTTAAAAATGTTGATATAATATGTAAATGAACGAGTATGATAATATGATTTATTACTTTTAATTCTTCCCCATGATTAAAGACAGAATATTATAATATTACGTGTTTATAATGTAATTGATTATTATTATTATTACCTAGCCAGTGATCGGTGAACATAAAAAAATAAAAATATTGTGCTAGGTATGAGTAAATTGTTTATTTTATGATAGAAATTCATTAGTGTTTTTTTTATATACATCCGCAGTATGCAATTATTTACATATTAAACAAGAAAAAAATCTCGTACAATTGGAATAATAAATAATCTAATTGAGAGTTTCGAAACACGTACGAAGCTTAACTATTATAGATATTATACTGTTATGTTACCGAATTTGAGTCAGTGAAATATTAATACCCTCTTATTAGGGGTGTGTAAAATTCGTATTGCAAATAAGCTCAAGGTTACAACTACTAATGATTGCGTCCATATCCGTAATTACTACCTATATCTGATTTCTTGGCGAAAAAAAAAACATCAAAAATAAGATGTAGAATAGTACACAATATAAGTAGTTAGGCTATATTTAATCTTAATCCATACCAGTCAGTTAATCTCAAGTCTGATACGTTTTTACTTTACATGTAGCTATTTAAGCATAATAAAGGTAGGTACGAACAAATACGTTCCTATTATAATTTATTATTGTTGTTTTTTATTACGTCTTCTACTAAGCAGTCATATTAGTACTAATATTTTTTTTTAACAGTTAGCATTACAACAAAATAATATACAACATATGTGCTTATAAAAATGGTATGGGTGAAGAATTTCCAAGTAGTAATCATTATTTTATTTTTATTTTTTTGTAACACGTGTATAATAGATATAACGCGACTCGTTTGCTTTAGTAAAAACGATTAATTTTATATTGACCGAACGTTATATATATACGACTGTGTGTGGTAGGCCATATAATAACATTATAAAAATATTATGATACATCAAATGAATTAGATTATTGAATAACTTTCGGGTCCTGTTCATAAATTATATACCTACTGATTTTACGCAATAATATTTTCTAATCGACGTAGAAACAAGACAGGTTCATGATAGGGTAAATTTTAAACTTTCTCGATTAAACATGCAATGCTAAATAATTAAAAATGAATCATAATTCCGCATTGCTGGAATTTTACTTGGAAGTGTAGCACTAATAAGAGATATTCAAAAACAATATTTGTGACAGGTTATACACAGAAAAAAGCACTAAAAATAAAAAATCGACTTGTAGTTAAATTATTACTACCTATTGTGTTTTATATATTTTTATGTATTATTTTTATGCGTAATATAAATTATTTCATATTCCCACGTGTTTGTAAACAGAATATTATAATAAAGAAGGTTAAGTCAATTTCGTGTACTTAAAAAATAATTTCATGGTTCATGCATATTGCCGGAAGTTATTTTTAGTGCGCATTGGAGTTGAAATACTTTGAATGTTTATTTATTTTACAGTTCATTATCCCACTAATTAAAATTTAATTGGTAAAATTACTCTCGACACTTTAATAGAATGTCAATACAATACTTTACATTCAGGATTTTAGTGTTTTATTTTTTTTATGTTACACGGAGTGAATTTTATATAGTATATAAAAACATGCTTCGTTTTGTTAAATGAATGTTCTATTGCGATTTAATACAACTGTGCAGCTTTAAGTACACGATAAATAGAAATTCATTTTGTTTCTATACAAAAACTGAAATTAAAAAACAATTTTTATCTGTATAGTTAGTTTATTTAATATCTATATGAATTATTTTTAAAATGTTTGAACATTTCTCACTTACTGTTTTAAGATATTGTACAGTTTACTTACACTACATGTAAATAACTTTCTTTTAAAAAAGAAAAATTCTTTCAATCAACTATACAAACAGACAGATATTACAATTATAGAAGGGATATACTTATAAATAACTTCGAAAATGTAATTCATAACAAAGAATGGTGGATCATTGTTCGTAGGTCATTCATGATTAACCTGGAAATCCAACTATATAAAATGCAATCCGTATTGAATTTTTATCAATAATTCAATTCCATGAAATTAATGTTTTCTTTATGTTTCGGCAAAATTTTAAATTATATGTTTCGAACGTCTGTGCATATATTAGAATTAGATGATATGATATACTGATATTGCTGTAAAGATAAAATATAATTCATTTTATATACTAGTATACTATCAGCTATAGTCGCTATAGCTTTATAGAATACTTTAAATAGATAAATAAATAATGAATTTTCAAGAAATGTTTTCATGCACTGAAAACTATAATATATATTATTCTGTAAACGTGTGTTATTATGTTATCCTCACTTGAGTAACTAATACATTTTTGTAGACAATGAAATAGTTAATTATACAATTATAAAAATATCAGTTTAATTTTTATATTTTTATATATTTATTAAATTAATCTTAACAATCTCTACATAATTCTAGTTGTATAGTTAAAAATAAGAAAAAGTGTTAATACAATTTACAATGACGGTTATTTATTAGTTTATGAAGTTCATTTAGACTTTGAGGGAACCATTCTTTAATAGCGTTTATGTTAGGTACTTAGACATTAATGTTATCAATGGGTTTTCATTAATAACTTATTGGGTGTAGAATCTTCCATACTTGGACAAGTCCATTAATGATTTACATTTTTAGGTCTTTATTATATATTTATCTAAGGATAAATATTCGTAAGGACGAATATATGTCATATTTTCAGATTTCCAGATCAATTGTTATAAATTTTATTGTAATAACATTCTTGTATTATACTTACCAATCAACGAAATTACGAAACGGTTATATCATTAATTGCCCATAGAAAACATTCATTATAAATTATCTTATACTATTATATTATACTCTTGAAGTATTGCATTAAACTTTCCTTATGAACTCTGTACGGGTATCACTTCTTGTTGCGTGGTTTCATCTATCCCACTACCATCCGTTTACTGGTAAAATAACAAATTTTTTACCAAACACGTCCGTATATTAAATATTAATTATCCACAGATTACAGTTCTTCTCACCTAATCCATTTTATAGCGTACATAATATGTTGTCTCTACTGTCATTATGACACGGCGTATTTGTATATACTTGGTCGTGTCCATCACTGGGTAATCACGATTCTGCAAAAACACATCATAATATGTAATATTTAAAGAGAGTACGTTTCTAAAACGTATATTTATTTTCGCGGAAATTATACACTTAAGAGATAGATCTGCGTAATTTACTCCGGGTACCTGACGCGTAATCAAATATATTAATAATATATAATATTATTATGTACGATTCTCCGGCCAATAATATAGTTACCGCTCGTTCGTGTTTGTTGTAACTCGTATTGGCAGTATTATATAGCGGCACACCAAAATCAATTCGGTCGGATAGTGCGTGTAAATGTGCTCGTTGGTACTACACATGCCCAAGTGTACGTATACGCTGGCGGTCAATCTATAGTCTGCCCTTTTGAAGGAGAAAAAACCAAACGGAAAAAAAAAAACGATAATATGCCAAAAAACGCGTTTAATCCCGGCTCGGCATTCCGATCGTCTGCTTCGGATTACGGTTAACGCAAACTCGGTATACTATATTATAGGTACCTACACTATGTACATAGGTACAACAACAGCAGTTGCAACATATGAATATTATATACTGTATGCGTACTCATGATGGCTGATAGTGTAGTATAATAGTATACGCGTTATCGGCATGCATTATCGACGATGACGAACCGTGTAAACCGATCCGCCGTACGTACATTATTATTCATAATATCTCGCGATTTCGCGTGGCACACATCTAATATTATAACAATTGTGTACGCTTTACAAAAATAATATGGTCCAAACGCCTTGACAAATAAACAATAATAATAACACGATAGGCACAGCGAGGTATAATAATAATAATAATAATAATAATATCGTAATATATACTCGATGGTCCAGAACAATGCTTGGCCCGCTGCGCGCCTGAAACGGGGTCGATCCTGTGTAAACACTAAACATCCGTTGAATTATCTTCGGTCGAACTCTCGAGGCGTCAATTTATATTGATCTATTATGTGCATAATATGTATGTACCTATTACAATATACATATATTAAACTATCGTCTCGCGTTTAACGGTATTATCAATTCCACTTCATATTATTATTATTAATATTATTATTGCGTCCGACAGTTCTCTCCCCTCCTGTGTAATATGCAATACGCGTTTATTAAATTAAATTATTTTCAACGCAGGCTAGCGATGTGTGAAAATCGGACGACGGTTTTTTTAGCGTCACACCGTCGACTTACGTACTTATTTACGTAATTTCATCGTTAAATCTCCGATTGCAGTCGCCATTAGTTTATCGAATTTTCGTTAAACTGACAGATCATATTTCATTTATCGAGTGATTAATCGATTGAAATAATATATAGGTACCTACCTGAAGCTAACATCGATTTATTACAATATGTTATATATTACACGCGTTGTTGTTAATAATCTACTACGATAGATGGTTCAAAAAGGCTTTTAAATGGTTCTAGATTATAATAATGATAATCGAAATAATAATATACATTTCATCTTATATAATATAATATAAATACTACAAGCGATATGGCTATAATATACATAATGGGTACATGTTTAATGAATGCTCGAAGCATTTATGTACTACGATGGAGTAATGCATTTAACTGATCATTTAGCTGTGCTTTCGAAAAATAATTGTTTCCATACTGAAATAGAATATTAAAAAAAAAAGTATTAAGTATGAATTGAATTTTTTAATTCATTGGTCTATATTTGACATAAAATGATGAGAATAATCTGATCCGGTCGGGGTTTGAGTTATATTTTGCGAGAAGTCGTTATAGTTTGAGGTTTCAATTTAAGAAAAAAGTTCAATTTGGTTTTGTTCAGCTTGGGCTTGTAACGTCTTAGAATATCATCATTCGTCAGTCGTCACTAATATATTGCAATATAATGTATTGGGAATAATCGATTACTGCATGTATTTAAAATATAATAATATTCGTACCTAGTAGGTACCTATACCTATGAAGACTTAGTGTCGCGTTTGTATTCCGTATAGTAGGTACGCATATTATTATAATATCTTCTTCTTCACGTCGATGGACCGTCTCCGTGAAGACTCCGAATAGTCGCTTGTCGGCGGGTTACGATAGTTCGCAATAATATAGCTAATGCCTATATAACATATAATTATAATATTAACCGTATAAATAATACAATTATTGTTATTATAACATGTCGGTGCGACGCCATTAGTAAACATTCGAACGGCGTGCGTATTGACGCGCGTAAACCTATAACACAATGGGCGTTCGGTCGTTGTAACGTCGGAAAGACCGTACGGCATAGGTATATTAATGTATTATAATATACGCTCGGGACGTGTGTCCGCTCATCATAGGCGAGATACGCCGCGGCGGTGCGCTGCAGCAGCGATGGGTATAGGAATCCGACCGACCGGCCTGCGACCTCGTGTGTCGGCGGCGGTGCTGTGATCAAGGGGTGTCTAGGGTATTGTTTTTGACTTACGAGCCGACCGGACTCGGACCTTGACGTCTGAGGAGGTGTAACGCGTGTGCCTGTTGGTGATGGTATGTCAGCTGTATGCAGTGTATTTATGCGTTTTGTCCATATATACGCATATTATATCGTATAATAATAATATGACTACTAAACGTAGGTATAATATACGTGTATACTATATGTACCTATATGTAATAATAACACGACCGCTGGTTTTGTTTTATACTTGGAAATTTTAATAAAACGTTTTACTCCAGACGTGACAGTAATGATTGATATCAATTTTTGGACCGCATAATAGTTGTTTTTTATATATTCTCTTGGCTTTTTTTTTTTTTTTTATAATATATTCGATATGATATTTTTAAGAGGAAACACGGGATACACACGTGCTTGCAGTCTCAAAAAACGGTTTAGTTTTGATAATTTTATAAAACTGCTCTTACTCGCCAATACGATGTTTAGATTTTATTTCTATATTATGCATGTAAATAAACAAAACGACGATATCTGAGTTTATTTAACTAATAACACTTTATTTAATGAACTTATTCATGCACACGCGTTAAAGTCTCTGTAGTCGCTATATATGTATTACACAACTTATTATAGCCAACTGAATTTTTAACTAGCCTTCGCATAATATAATAGATATAGTGACACATTCGCTTAGCCTTTATTTCTAACCTGCATATAAGAATCGTAAAATAAATAAATGAATATAATATATATATATATATATATATATACTCCTATAAATGAATTACACACTAATTGTGTATATAAATGTACTAATATATTTACTAAAGATTTTAGAGAGATACCAAATGTAAAAAAAATTAAGATCGAATTCCAAGTTTTTCACACGCTATATTATCAGCAGTATCGTAATGTTCTTTGTACTCGAACAAACGCATTGCGAACGTTTAATACAAGAACAATATAACTTTTGTGTGCATTATAATAATAATCGAATATAATATATATATATAAATTGAGAAATCGAGACATACTATACGTTTCAAGGGTGGACGGTTGGAAATTTAAAAGTATAATATTATTTTTTTTCAATTGGCTAGCCACTTACTTACCTTATATACGAACGGGTAGTCTGCGCATATAATATACATACGATTATAAAGTAACGACAGTGAATTGTTTTGAGGTACATGGACGATGGTCGTCTACTATATAAATTTGCATTAAAAGTCCAATTAGTAGTCGATTGAATTATGCAGCTATAGTCGTTTATGGACTTTCCTGGAAAGATCGACGATTTAATTAAAGTTGTAGGCTAGGTCTCTGTAATTGTAATATGTAGCGTAAAACACAATAAAAATTTCGACGAGTTCCTTGCATTTGGTAGGTAGAGGTATGTCGATTTCGATCTATATAATCAAATAAAGACAAACCCCTGAGCACTAGCTATACAGGTGTATAATATGTGTGTGTATAATAATCGAATTGCGAACGTGAAATTAAACGTACGGTATATCGTGCACGGAATTCGATTGTTGGAAATGAATAGCGGTCGTGCGCAGACATAACCATTACTTGCATCGTCCGCAGTGCGGTTTGCGGGTCCACGAGCCAGCCTCAAAGCGCGATTATAGCTCAACCGCGTGATCGGATCGCTGGATTTAAATACACCTATCGTTTAAATAAAATAAAATACTTTCAGGCCAGAAGTGTTGTTGTCGGACGACTTGGGCTTGTGAACTGACAATAACGTAACCGAGGGCAAGGACATTAATCTTTTGTTTTAGTGTTTTCAATACACATATTGTTTTTCTTCCGAATTGGAGAAAGTCCCATATGTGCATGCGTATTAATCAAGAATCGAGATAATTACTTATATGATATAATTTTAGTACCTATACTAAAATCAAGGACGATGCACTGTGGCGTGTTGTGCAAGGAAAGTGCATACACTTATAATAATAATACATATACAATGTCATAATTACAATGCACACACTTGAACACTTCAAAATATAATGTAGTATCTACCTATATAGCACCAAATAATGTAATAATTTAAAATGCAAAATTATTATAATTTTTAAAATGCACTTACAATTTAAACTAAATGTGATTAACCTTCAATTGGACTTACGATCAGATAATTTAAGAAAATAACCTCACATTCGTTATATAAGTACAAATACGATTATTATTATTATTTTTTATTACCTATTCATATAATATTTTTGCGTTTTGATTAACTATATTGATCGTTCGAAACATTTTATAATATCATATATTATACTATAGAAACAATGCTGCAGTGGATAGAGTCGATTCAAGAGTTCGTATTATGTTTCAAACTGCATTTCGAATAATGCATATAGATAGGTACATGCAAAAGGGTGCAGTATCCAATAGAACTTGGCCATGTGGGTTATGTTGTCTGCACGCTGTTACATAATACAGTTCGTGTATTTATATATTATCGTTTAAAGGCTGTCTGCGAGGTGTAGTTTTTGTTATCGCCCACTTTCACGTGCGGCAGCATGCGATTCCTTATATTATTATATAGGTACCTGCAAAGCGGCTCAACAACAATAAACTATATGTTTTAAATAACATATAGAATATGAATCCGACGTTTTTGGGAACTACCTACCCAGTTAATCTTTCGATAGTTTACAATATACAACACAACCTACGACTATCCCATATATACGCTATGGCTGTATAGTACAAGTTGGTAAATGCATATCTGAACACACATGACCACTATCGGTCGAGCGACACGCACTCAGTCATTTTTTCTTCCCGACCACAAGTCCTCGAATTACTTACCACGTTCAATGCGCTGCACTTGGTGACCACACACTTCAGCAGACTTTACGTATATGTAAATGTAGCTATTATTTCTTGGTCGGCCGAGAAACGCAAGACAGTATTATAGGATTATTTATGAAAAGGAATCAACGCTACACAGACTCGAGTTACTAATATATATACATACCTTTAACAGACTATTCATCAAGCATGCTCATCAAATGTTAATAGATTAATATCAATTATTCAAGTTTTAAGATCACCTAGTCCTCATATTTTCTAAATCCATTATCGTCGACCTTCTTTTATCTTTAGTATATAAAGTTAAGTAATCAAAAATTACTCGTTCGTATTTTAATTATATTTTCAAAAAAATTACCAGGAGTTGTCATTTGAAAAACAGAAGTTTGTATCGCCACAGGACAATTTTACAGTAGTATAAAAAAATCTTGAGAATTTGAAAATATAAACTTTAAGTAAATTTAAAAATCACAAAAAAATCAGATTTTAAATAACTGTGATGTTAAAAGAGAATAGGAAGGTAGGAAGGTGAGCAATGAGCATCCTTGATGAATCATCCTGTGTAATATATACGAATAGGTACCGTGTTCATCGCATAACTGTAAATGATACTTTAAAACGTATGTTCAAATATTACTCGATGAATAACAACTATAACAACTATTGTAAGGAAAATCTCAGAATATAATATATGTATCATTCGTATGCTCAACGCTACGTAACTTAAATCTATATTTATATTAACGATAATATACATGTAGTGCTCATTGCGATGTGCTGATTTTAAAATAAAGTTAAAGTGTATAATTATTTATCGTGTAAGACGGTAAAGATAATAATAATATTTAATCTGTATATATTATAATATAATACCAAACGTTTCTTTTTATTATTTTAATACACCTCGCATGATCCATAAACCCGAATTTTAAACAACAACTTGCTATTAAATTATACTAGCCATCGATACAAATTATTTACGATATGATAATGGTACATTTTGACATCTAAAAGTATACATATAATTACCAACTGAGTGTGTTATACGCGAAGGTGATAATTCTTCGGTTACGAAATAGTAATAATTCCTAATCATATACGTTTATGCCTAGTAAGTTCTACTTCATCACAATCGTTTGTCGTGGAGAAAAATGTAAATTAAGGACCTTCAGAAAAACACCTGAAGAAACCATTTATTATACTGAGAAAACGCCGAAAGAACGTGCGGAATGTAGCTCGTGCGGTAGATCGATATATCCATCCAGTATTTTTTTTTATCTCGAAACTATATATTATATATAGGTATATGAACTTATATTTATTTAATCGAAATTTAATCGGGTTTTTTTCAGATTTCAGGTATTCTAGACGAAATAGTTTCGCCTTTTCCAAACAGTTATCTGTATAATTTTCGTTTATCAACCGAAAAAACGACGTTTAATATAATAACTTATTAATTTGTCTGCATGGTGTTTTTATTATAATTTAAGGATGTAACCGAAAATTTCAAAATGATCAAATTCAACTTCACATATATTGATGATTTATCCCACCAGACCATAAA
This sequence comes from Aphis craccivora, assembly GCA_009835225.1. Lineage (NCBI taxonomy): Eukaryota > Metazoa > Arthropoda > Insecta > Hemiptera > Aphididae > Aphis > Aphis craccivora. Next base: position 76,092 of record VUJU01000202.1, on the reverse strand, counting down.
ATTACGGAAAATTGATTCCAAAAACATATTAGTATTATTTCCATTTGCAGTTGTGTGAATTTGTATTTTCTATATTATTAAATTTGCCGAATCATACTTTTTAATTCATGCTAAATATCTGTTTGCCTTGAAATGAATTGACCACTAGGTATATATTATTTAATACGAAATGTCTTTAGAGTTAAACAGTATTTATTACATTATGATTGAGATGTAATTTATAGTCAGATCTTTAGGCTAGATTGAAAAAACCGTGTTTCTTTAATCAATAGTTAAAGTGTAATAATTTCGTATATATATTTTTTCGCCAATCCACGATCTCCTTGCAAAAAATTAAAATGTATAATGACTTTATAGAATAATTAATTAGTGGTTATAGAAAATTATACCTTACACACTCAATAATATTATTATGATACTTAAATTATTAATCCCACGTGTAGGGTCTGTACACGGCGTATACGCTCGCTGCACACCGTTCATGTATCATTTAATCATCGATCATCGTACGAAACGTTATGGCTATTCCGGTACGTCCAGTTGTTCTCATAAATCACTTCCAAACATAATTTTAAAGGAGATGTGATATTTTATCTGAAACACGCGTGTACTGGCTATTATATATTATAATACCATAGCGGCATAGCTGATAATATACGTCGCCGATACAAAACGATTATCCGTTCTAGTCGTTCTACACGGCAATAGTATATTACGATGCGCTTCCCTATATAGTGTATTATACAGGTAGTATAATATACCCCTCTTCAGGACGAGAAAAGCGGAGTCCAAGGTCAAGGTGACTGCGTTAAATACCATAATAATATTATATAACGTATAAATTTACAAATGTTTGTATAAAATATTAATATATTACATTATTTATAAGTTTAACTTGAAGGTGCGGAACGTTTCACAACGCTGCTCCATCATGCGCACCGTGACGTCGTCACGCAGAGCCCATATATATACCCACACTGATGAGTTACAGGAGCGGTATAGGTTTTAGGGGACAGCGTAACCACCCGCTGAGCCGTTGGTCTTTTCGGAAGTCCACCGGGGAACATAATACGCGTTAGCGGTAAGAAAACATCGGAAATGTCTACATCTCAATACTATTGCTAGTTGCTGCAATACAACCTGAAAACTTATAAACTGTATATGCATTAATTAAAGATTTCACTGGAAATATACTAACCACTTTCAAATATGTATGAATATTATATAAAATGCAGTGTGCATGTTCATATGGTTCGTCGATATCGTTTTAATAATTACAAATCGCAAATACACAATTTTAAATAGTCGATTCGGGGTAGTTTTATAATAATATTGTACTAATATTTCAATATAAATTTATAAGAATTATTGTATATACAATTCGTCAACATAAAATATACCTAATACCGAAAGGTTGTGTACATTTTATTCTAAAAATATATTGTATTTTCAATTGTATACTCGATCTCGACTCAATATCGAAGTGGATTTTTAATTCTTCGAAAAGCGATTATTTCGTGTGGCATATTTCCAAAAAAAATTCTCCGACCGTATATTATATTAATATTAAAATAAATTTTTCTGTTAAAATATTTGTCACAAATGCCGATGGTTAACGTAGGCATATCTACTGTACCCCACTCATAATCCCACGTTCAAACATTGATATATTATAAATTATAAAAACAAAGTAAATTAAATGACATTCTGATCAAAACACTTAACTGCAGTCTGTAATACGATTCATATAGTAGGTATGCTATACTTCGTTTTTAAAATATTTACTATTTTACCGTACAAATTAACATATTGCTGCTTAAAAGCAATGTTGAATTGGAATTTAATTCAACACACATGTTGTTGGAAAAATATATGTTATTTAATATCAAATAAATATTGCAGCAAGTAGGTATTGTAAATAATAATTTTTTTTGAAATATTTAAAGAGTTAGGTAGAGAGGAAGTACTTATAAAATATTATATGATATTTTTTAGCTATGATAAATTTACATAAACCTGATATTATAATAATCTGTTTCTAAGTTTAGTATAATAGCTTCTAAATTTATTATATGGTTACGAAATAATTCTAAAATATAATATAATAATCATAATTATAGTAGTTACGTATATGTATATCAGTTATTATAGATATTTTTATTTATTGTATGAAGATAACTATTATTGTTTAAACTATAAACAACCGCCTTCAATTATAACTAGGTATAATATTCACCCACATTTCATTTGCTGACCACATATTAATAACAAATATACTAGTGAAACTCCTACTTCATATCACGACCAAAGTACATTTAGCAATCACCGTCAATCACCGTCATTTAGTAATATGTTTACATATTTTATGAGTAAAATTGGTTTGAATATATTATTATTAACCTATCGATAACTAATTAAATTAAAATAATCTCAAATTTATTCTATCTAAATAGTCTATCTATGTGTTGAGTAACTTTCCAAGTAGAATTTTATTTGACATATCATTATAAAGTACTAGTTTATGATTTTCAATGTTGTTATTTAAATAGTAAAAAGACACATTATTATTTAAGTGTAAAAAACTTTCTTTGAAATCAATACATGTAAATTACCTATTTATAATATTTTTTATTAAATTGTTTAACTACATTATAAATTTCTTACAGCGCTATTAGTTTTCCGATGTGTAAGTACACATGTATAGTATTCACCGTTTTCTCATATATCATCGTCAAATAGCGTAAAAAATGTTACTTTTTATAAGCATCGATTCTTAATAATGAAAAAAATTATTCAACAAATGTATGTAATGTATAAATATAATGTATACATAATAATTCACTATAAATGTTTATTCTTGTTTTTTTTCTCATATATTATGATGCATTTATTTACATTTTTTATTTTATAATTCTTAAGTATTAAGAATTATATTTTCAAACAATTAGATGCTTATACCGTTTAAAGAAATTCTTATGGTAGCTTTTATATTAAAAACCGTGAGACAGATGATTTATTTGATAAAATTGTTAATTGTTATTGCTACATCGAAATTCGAATAAGTTTAGCTCCTAATTTATTAACATTAAATGTACGAGTATAATATGACATATGAATGTATACCCAATAGCCCTTATTAATGACTTAATAAATGTATAAAATATATTTAAAATTAAATCTAATACTTTTTAGCTATTATACTCGGATAATCCATATAAATCATAAAATGTTAATAAATTAATATATTATACTACCTATAATATTTTCAAAGTATTATTGCCTTTATATCTTCGAAACCTCATATATAAGTATACAAAATTGAATAATTAATAAATTGCTTATTTTAATATTTGGATGTAGATCTTTGATATTTTTGAAAAAATGTTTTTGCTTACAAATATTTAAAAATGATAAAAAAAGTTTAATTGTTTTAAAGATAAAAAAAAGTATGTAGCATTCTAGGACATTTTCCTTAAATGGTCTAAAAATCGAATTACTCATCTTCAAATATAGTCTTCGAGTTTATTTAAAAATGTCAAATATCAAAGTTTGAAAAAATTCATTATTGTGAAGTATAAGAGTGGGGTAAACATGCTTAGTGTATCATTGTGTAATTATATATATTCAAGTACTGAAGTACGTGTAAATACATGTGTCGTTTAAATAGTATATACGCAGGTGAGTTGTTCAGATCGGTCATTAGCGTATACCAACTAAACTCCGTTACTAATTTTTTTTTTTTTAAAAATAACACCTGAATTTTCCACAGTTAACAACAGAATAATAGTATAATAGTATTAGAAACATTGTCTTCGTCATCACCCCATCACGTTTTATCCCTCAACAATACAGCATAATAATATAATAACGATTATATTCTTTCTTTTTGTTGTTTTTGTTTTCGTATACACCTGTACAAAATTACAGATCGTTGCAAAAGACTTGAGAACGTCGGAACCCACGTCTTCATCATACTTACACCCCTACTTCCTGTTGGTCGTTGATCCGTAGTTCCCGTATGATCCCGTGGATTATAATATTTTGTAGTGGTCGAGTTCACACGGTATGACGAGGACAACACGATAGTACGTACTTGATCTCTTGGTTACATATATCTTATAATATGCAAATATTATAATTGTTGACCGTCTGTGTATGTATATACAAATATATCAGTATTTTATATTCACGTGTACTCAATTAGCCATGTATGTACATTGTATATACTATAATATTATATATACATATCCCGATACAGTTTAATTTAAATTGCATTTTAATATCATACACATAATGATTAAATTACGGCTACCGGTTTATGGTTTTTAATTTATAAACTTTTCTAACACTAAAAACGGTTTATTACTGATCATCGATAATGTAGATCATTTTATTTTTTATATAATTTATTCTAAATAAGCCGAATAGAGGTTACAGTTTTTAAGATAATTATTTCGAAAAACATTTCGCTTGATAGTTTTATCTTCTATACTTATATACCTATTATACCTATTTATAAATTATACAAAATCTATTCATTCGGGGCCTTAACCCCGGAGTTCAATAATTGTTTGTCTAAATAATTCGATTACATGTTTTAGAAACATGTATTATAATAATTATGCAAGCCATTGGAACAATATAATATGTCTTAACAAAAAATCAATTTCAAGGCTTAAAAAAAGTTGTTTACTTTTTGGGACGTGCTAGAGTATATAATATGTTTATGTTTCTAAAGATCCACGAAACAATCCATTGCAATACATAATATTATACTTATAGTTTAATAAGACCCTAGCTGACGTGAGGTTAAGGGCCATAGGAAAAAATCAACTGGATTCAAGCATGCATGCAGATGTCTACTGACCACAATAAACAAAAAAACCAAGGTCATATTTAAGCGAGCTAGGATATCGTGAGTTTGCTACAGGTACATTATCCGTACAATAAAACCGTTAAACTGTACATAGGGGACTGGAGAGGGGACAAATCAATGTTAATATCATATAGGAATTGCTGCAGGAGTGTGCACAAACCTAATACACAGTAATCCCCCCATCACGTGACTGCGGAGTTTCACAACAAATTGATGGTTTGAAGTTCTCAGCCGGTAAACGTATAATTATAATCGGTCTTAGGATTGCTATTCTCGTTGTTGATAAGATAATATAATATTTGCATAATGCTATATAATACTGAACGTCTACGACGATCGTACAATGATATGAAAATACAAGCACGTATCATATCGACTTTTAATCGCATTCCGAAATAAAAAATGATGATTTGATACATTGATTTGGACGCTTCACAAATATAAAGTATGCCGGAGTTATCAATATTTTAGTGAGAATTATTTTCAAAAATATTTTATCGATAAAACAGTTTCAAAGCGGAAACGAATTGTTTTGTATTTAATAAATAAAACAATGCATTCGGGCGCTATATCAATGCGTCTATGCCGCCATCGTAAACCATTCGAATGTCACATACGCCTTTCCATGGCCCGTCGATATGGTAATTTGTATAATAATATTCATGGACAGATAAAATTTATTGGCAAAACGTTGTTAGTTAAAAAAAAAAAAAAACGTCATACACGTCGTAGGATGGAAACAGAAAGTGACTTGATTCATTCACAGAAGAGCGCACGTGGAAAGTAGTTGCCAGCGGGTCACAGTTTAATAACTAAACACGTCGTCCAACTTTGTTTGGTTATAGAAAATCGTAAAAATTGTCGAACAGATCCCCGGTAGCCATGTCGTTTTCACAATGTGTAGGTATAAATCTCTAAAATTCGTGGGTATTTCGATTTTGTGAAATTCATGTCGAAAATAATAATACAATCATAATATGTATTGTAATTATAGTTAAAAGATCGTACGATAAACATTATTTATTTCAATTTATGTTTAATTCAATAATTTATTTATTTTATCGGAACGATTGCATAAAAAAAATTATGAAAAAATTATAAACTGCACGTACTAATGCTTATTAAAAATGATCGTGTGTAATAAATTTGTGTTGTATACAACGACTAATGATCGCACACAAAGAGTTGTTTCATATGGATTAAATTATGTAATTGAATACCAAATAAATATTATTTATTGTCTCGGCTGTACATATTAGTGGTAACTCGACATACACTAAGCCATTATATTACATAGTAGTGTATACATTTCAAACAATAATTTATGTATATTGATTATCTTATACATACGATTGCTTCCATACGGTGGGTATATGAATTGTGTGGATATTTGTACGAAAAAATTATAATAATAATAAAAATAATAAATATAAATAAAATAAAAAACCGAGAAACATTTAACGCGATCGTTGATTCGTATCAGCACTGTTCACATTATAAAACCTGTTTGTGTTTTCGCTTTTGTCGTTACGAACACCATGTGTGTATTTTGACAAGTCGGCCGTTTAACATCAGTCCGTTTCGCCGCCCAAATAAATCAAACAGCAGCTTTGAATTTTGCATATTATGCATACATTGATCTAGGCGGTAATCGTGTGTGAACGGACATATTCTTAGACACGCATAGATAACGATAGTGTAATAACGAGACAAGTTTTTTGCGTCCTACTGACCGGAAATTACGTATACATACATATCATTATACGTGTTACACACACATATACACTAATTAAACATACCTACGTAGTATTTCGTCACACACAAAATATTTGAATAACTATTCATTTTTGGTAACAAAGTAATATTATACTCTTAAGATTTATTATGTAATTCGATATATATTATATTATAAAAACATTATAAACTGTAATGCTTTAAAAGCATTAGAGCTTTCATATGATAAAAAAAAAAACATGAAATGAATGAATAATAATGATAGTTTAAATAGTTGTAATTTATATTATAGATGTGTAAGATCTGATTTTGTGTGTGTGTTTTTTTTTTTTGCCGACACTGATTAATGTTCAATGATAACAGTTTACAAGTAATTTTACAACTATGTACCTACAATATTTTTTAAAACAGAGAAACTATAACTTTCCACGCTTCTAATTGTATCAAATATCAAATTAAATATAAAAAATATACATTAGTAAAACATCGTTTATGATACAATAATGAATAAAGTATATGAATGGCTTCATGTTTGAACTAAAATCTCTTTAAAAATCATTTGTTCAATTGTTATACCTTAGTACATTATTTTTTTATTTCTGTATAATCTATAATTATTTTAACTTGGAAATAAACCCGTATCTACAATAGAAAATTTCCTATTAATTACCGAATACGTAATTCTTTATGGATGATGTTGCCATACTCGGCGATTACCATCGACTAAACATGCTAATTACTAATTACATAATATATAGATTAGTTTACGTTTCCATTTTCAGTGGCCAGTGAGTGTTGAAGATGACAACATCTCTATCAAAATATGAATTTGCTAATTATTTTAATTTCCAAATGCTATTTCTTCTATATTTTATGGTGGAATGTGTACCTAAGACATTTCTAAAAGTACATTTTTTAATTGATCTATATTTACGTTCTAAGATTACAAAGTATTAATATGAACTTTAGTTGCATGATATATCATAATATAGCTTAGTCGCTTAAAATTTGAATTGAATATTAATTAACCATTTAAAATAATCTAAGTATAATTTACCATTTACCGTGAAAATTTACTTCAAAATAAAAATGATCATAATTAATAATAAAGCTATTTTATTACATAATAAAATATTAAACCTATATGCTGTAATATTATGTTTAAAGACTTATAATATCCGTTTTAAATCATAGTGTTGCCATTTAATAATTTTACTATAAATTCACTTTCGACTTAATAATATATTATTATTGTGTCTCCATAGTGTTTATATACTCGTAAATTTAATAAAATTAATAAGTATACGTAAGTCGAGGTAGTTAGTTAGATAATGTTGATTTTTTCATTTTTAGAACCATTAAAATAAAGTATCATAATCTATTACTTATTAGGCATATTATGTAATTTCTTATTTTTTTTATGTATTTTCCCGTGATTTTATATCGTAATATTTTAATTTATTATGATAATAATATAATATGCTACTAAAAAAAATAGGGATGACGTGAACTTGCAGCGCAGTCAGTTGTAAAAAAAAAAACGCATTACCAATAAGCTGTAAACAGCTAGGCAGTATCGTTATCCGTTGATCGACGACCTATTCAATAATCTAAACGGTTCAAATAATAATCGTCGTTAAGAACACGATAATGGTTTTCAATCGATCGGTAAATAACTAGCTGTATATAGTAACATTTTACTATCACCTATATATGTATGTACGTATATTCTGTCTAAATGTATAATATTTAAAAGTCACAGACTCTCGAGTTATTCTCCGCGGTCACATTATCACAATAATATTCCGCCGTACACGAAAAACAAAATATAAATAACATTCGAGACAAAATAATATTCAGCACGTAACATATAATAGTGTATAGGTTTATCTACCAATGTACCTATATAATATAAGCACCTTTATTTACTGTATCATCTGTATATCGTACCTATATATTATTATTATAATGCGAACTCGCATGCGTATTCGAAATACAATATCATCACGACATTGCTGTACACAACAGTAGTCGGACTTAAAATATTATGTTATAGGCCTAACTACATAATGGCTATTCTGCAACCGGTGTAGGTGTACCCCGCGCAAGTCGGTGGTGGATTATCGCATATACTTAAACGCGTATACGAGATAAGACGACGACGATTTTCCTATATTCTAAGTCTCATATTATTGTACCCGCTAACGTGCAACAGACCCCGTGCAAATCCTAATCTGAATACCGGAGTCACGGTTTTTTATCTTCCACACGTTCCACTACAGTTAGTTTATAATTACCGGAGTTGCTACCACCGCCGCGCGAGCGCGAGCACAACATACACAACATATAAGCGTAAAAAACCCACCGTCGTGACCCCCAACGCACTTGCAGTAGACATATATAACGTGTATAATAATGGTGTTGTTGTTGCTGTTCTTCTTCTTCTTCTCCTCCTTACTGCCACTATAATACCACTGCCGTTGCACTACAATACTATTTCTTACAACGACCGTACCACAGCTAAAGAAAAACAATAGCCGGGAAAATAAACTGTATGTATATATAAACCTATATTTTTTTTTAATATGTATAAGTCGTATATAATAATAATATATGGGTACACGTTAATGTGCTTTTGTGTTTATACGCAGAGCGTGTGGTGCGGTAAGTCGAGTGTAACGGTTGTTTGGGATGAAAATCGCACGTCGGGACAATGCGACACAATGTTATGTGGTACGCGATTCAGCCAGCCCCCCGGTACCCGTTAGAAACCAATTACAATTTTTTTTTTTTATTTTATTATAACTATTTCTGTCGATTAGGTCCGATCGCCGGAGAGCACGGACAACGATTTGTGTGGGAATTTTAATAATCCCTTTTCCATTGGAATATCTCACGATTTCATGATCGCTGAAATCGATTTTTTTTTCCCAAGACACATCTTCGCTTGACAAATACCTATCTATAGTCTCTAAAAAAAAAAAATATCGCCTCTCTGAACCGTCAGATAATACGTTTATGATTAGTTTGTTATTATTATAAAATTTGATAGTAAAAAGTTAACTAAAAGAAAAATATAACCTTACTTTTTAATACCATTTGATATAGTTCTATGTTTAAAATTTCTGATTTCTTTATTCACGAATATTTTGTAATTAATCTAAAATTGAATTAACGTCAAAAAAAAAAAAGAAATAAATATTGCTCGACCACAAATTGTATACAAAACAACAGAGTAGTCACATATCGTATTGGCTAGAACCATATAACTTATATAGTTATATAGATACCTAATAAGTAATAATAAATTTAAAAAAGGATAATTTTTCTATTTTTAATAATGAATAATTAACTTTTCATTAAATTTTTAGATGATAGCAGTTTATATTAAGATATTTTAGAGTTACATAACTTTAAAATCTAAAATTCAAATACATGGTTATATTTTATGCATACAATCAAAAAACAAAACTAATATCATAATAAAATATCGAAATAAAAAGTGTAAGTGTTTATGGAAACTCGTTTTTTAAATTTCAACTAATATAGTATTGAATTTAGACAAAATTATACTCTTTAGATATGTACGTATAGTATACTACAATCACATTGCACTCTATTAAATTTCACAAAAACATCAAATTTGGTCATAGATATGATTTTATAGAAAATTAATTTTATATAAGTTATAATATAATAAAATGCTACTTAAAAAAATAGTATATATGTATGGCAAATATAAAAGAGAGAGGAAGAAAATAACAGATAAATTAAGTAATTAGATTAAAATATACAAAAAAATATTATTACATATAGATGTTGTGTACAATACACATACAAAATAAATAAATACTTTATGCGTCTCGGTTTAATTCCATTTTTTTTACAATTTAGAATTTCAATAAATCGTTATGAAATTTATATGATGGACCATGACGACTATACTATACAAATATATAGAACATATATCGTTTTTCTAAGAATTTGGTACTCATTTGTAACATTAGACATAATACTAAAAACTTTTTGCGTCTCGTGTAACCTACGGGTGTATAATAATAGCCATCCATTTATTTTTTACTCATTTATTGCTAAATTTACCTTTAACCAATTTTATATTTAATTTATAATATATAGAACATTCGAGAAATTACTGGCATTAATCATTAAGTATAACGACCTTAAGATATTTTCGAGATACAATTTTTTTTCATTATATTGAACATAAAATATATTATGTAGAACAAATATAATTTATGTCACTAAATTATTGTCTAGTTAGTACAGGCGTGTAGTTACGAACTTAGTACCTTAAAGTGAATTTAAATTAAGTGTCAATATTAGTATATTTTGTTAAAACAATAAGTCAAATATCATAAACTTTGTACATTTTATTAGTACCTATTAAAATTTTAAAAATATTTAAAAAAAAAATTAAACACATTACAAAGTGGTTAATATACGAGTACATAAGTTTGTGCACATTATTTTTATTCTAAAAATATAATTCATTTATCAATCTTCAGTATGAAACGTTGTTATTAACATAATTATAAGCCATATACCGCCGCGTCTCGTGAGATATAAATATAATAGAATAATAAATTTACTGATTGTTGATTTTACTGTTACACAGTCCCTTGTAAAATAAACTTGAACGAACCTAACCTAACAAAACTCGGTTTGAAAATGTAATTACACACGTAGTATGTTACCGTGGAATGTGGAAGTCGTGTTAGAATGACATGAACGGAGTGGCTTGAAAATAAACGACTTTACTATAGTTGCACTTGTACGCCAGTTGACAAAATTAAGAAATTTATAAAGAATTTATCGAAATAATTATTATTGATGACGATTTACTACATATTCTGCCGAAAAATATTATTTTGTTTATTGAAATAACACACAACAGTAAAAGTAAAACAAATTGGTCGTTAGTCTTGTCCATTGTGCAATGTGAAGAAGTTAATAGAACGTATACCCTATTTATTCACTCCCTTCATTTTATTAATTATAAAGAATTAATGACATTTCTAGATTTTTATTTATTCGTGCACACTACACACGTATGCTTAGTAACCGCAGTCGGTATAGGAAAAAATATAGGTTATAACCTTCAAAATAAATGCGTATACAAATTTAATTAGTTACTTAACGTGTATAAACTTTAATGTGGTGTATAAATTTTATAATTTAATCGAGTTAAGATATTATAGTCTGTCTTTTTATTTACTATTAATATTTTTGATTAATAGTAGATATAGCTTATTATTTAATCGGTGCAAAACACCTTAAACTCAATTTTTTAATAGTATATATTCATAAACCGTTATCTATAAACTTCATTATGCATGCATAATATTGGTCTGGTTTAATATTTTCCTGAATATAATAGTCCAAACGTTTATAATATATAAATATAGGTACATTGGTTATCTCGGTTGGATTACATACTTGTACATACATACTCCATTTAATTAAGTCGTCATATGTTAATAACAAACTTGTATACAAGCAATTATGCATGTATATTTGTAACTGTTTGAAAGACGCGCTAAAAAATAACTAATTACTACTGAATTATTTATGAATTTTATAGTCTAGAAGACATTACAAATTTAATATTTCCCGTGGCGATTTTCAATATCAATAACAAAATATTTTGTATTATTATTTGTTCTCTCAGTCGTTCGTCCCAATGCGACTTGACATGATAACAAAGCGTTAGCATATTAGAACTGATGTTTATATATTATTTTCGATCCTGCAAATTTGGTCATACCGTTTGTAAAACTGCAGTCCATTCCATTATTGTGAAATATTTATAACACAATGATGATGATGAGATATATGATGGCATTGAAGGTGATGTGCTACGTTAATGACTCTTGCCAAACTGTCGCAAAGTATTCACATAATAGAGGACATGTGCCGTTGTCTAGGCGAAATCGAAAAAAAATATGTGAGAAATATATGCATTGAAAATAACGCGTGAAATCGCAGATATATCCGTTTACAGTTGTATGCCTACAGCAACTATATAATATATACGTTCATTGTGGAAAATCTATAATTTTTTTTATTATTTTTTCGGCGGAATTATGTAGAAACGCGTAAGTGGTAGTACGAATAGTATAATAAATACGGTTGATGACTCGACACTAAGAACTCTATGAATTTGGTATATAGCTAGTGATAAATAATAATATTGGCTTTCTATATTTATAGGTAGCCGTACGTATAATATTATACTGATTGAAACATTAAACGCGTACGCAATATAATCTAATACGACTACCGCCACTGTCCTAAAGTATCGTTGCACAAGACTTAGAGCTTAATAATGTTTAATACGGATTCATTTTGCTTGACGCTCGTAATTAACTGTCAACAACAATGTCTCGACGTGTCCCAAAAAGGAATTGACATTAATTTAAACATTTCAACTGATCATTGAAAGTTTAATATTGTTATTTCAAGGACGTTTGTACCAATAGCATAATAATATTAGATTATGATAGGTTATAGATAAGATATTTATGGAAAAAAAGTAATAATGATAAAAATCAATGGAACATTTTTTTTATTGCTGTTGAAAAGTATCTATTACACGTACCGAATAAATAACACATTCGCGATGAATTATAGTGTTAAGTATTATACTTAAAACCTTATTGATATGACCTTTGGAGGTTATATACTGTAGGTATTTTTATACGTATTGATTGTGTGAACAATTATTGCGTGAAAACTTAAATCATCAAAATCTACAAAAATACACAGTTACGCTCGTATACCGTGAAATAATGAGTGCTGTTTGTTAAATGAATCACTCAGTCACATCTAATCAGTTACATCTATGTAATACAAATCTCTACATCGATCGAACCCCAATGAGAAAGGCATAACAAAATTTAACTGATAAGGCGTGCATTTTTCTAATTTTAAGATCTTCGAACTAATTCGATAAATTATAACCATCAAAACAGAAATTAACACAAATTCATATCACGATAAGACCATTTTATTTTGTCACGCACAAAACCGGATCAGCGTGAATTCCGCGGTCGAGAAGTTTATAAACCAAGAAAGCTCATATCAGTTCACATCAGCAATCATCGAGATACATCGAATACAAGCAATTATTTTAGAAAAAAACATGATGTTTTTGCCAACTTGTTTGAAATTGTATTGCAGTTATTTAAAAGCGTCGTGCCCAAACAACAATTATCTATGTGCTGGCTTTTTTTTTTAACGGGTTAAACACTGTTCTACCGATATATTTCAGCTGGAAATTCACTCGGCCCGTACGGCGAGGTATTAAAATAACAACGAGGACGCACCAAACAGCCAATGATCGGATGATGACCGTTTTCCAGCTGCGTGCCCACATAATAATAATATGTAATATCATATATCCAATACTGTGTTCGAGCTCGATCATTACGGCTGACGGGCGTGTTGCAGCAACATCAACAACAATAATATTGTGCACATTATGTATTTGCTGGTGTTAGGTCGGGTACCTTATAATATTATTATTACGCATAAATCGCGAGAGTGCGTGCCCGTTAGGTTATAAATAGTACTGCAACTGTGAGTCTGATTTGATAAGTTTTTGACCCGCAGCGCGTGTGCTTTCATCCTAATAATAATAATAATAATAATATAATATACGCGTCTATCGCGTGCGTTAAACGAGCAGCAAAAACGAAAAAACTATATACGACCATTCGGCGGGCACAGCTTCGTCGTCGTCGTCGTCGTCGTCGATATCGAAGTAAGCGTGAAACAGGTCGATCCCGTTATGTCCTTGCCGTATGCGCGCATGTACCTACACGGCAGAGTATAGTGCCAGTTAATCGGTTTTAATGGCTTAACTGTATCTCTCTCACTCGAACAAAATCTTTCTATTATATATAATATTATTATTATTGTACGCTGTACATATTACGCTCTGCGGCAACAGCCATTATCACGAATACTACGACTCGCGATGATGATGACTACGACGATAATAATAACAACAACAATATAATATATATTGCATTTATAATATATATTATTATTATGATACGAGAGCGATCGGTGCGATCACGATTCTCGTCGCGTGTATTGCTTCTTGTACATAGCGTAGGTACATATATATTTATATATTTAAAAATAAATCGCCCGCTGCCACCAATTGATTCTCGTGTCACCGCCAACGCCGCCGAGTCGTCTCGCGAGTGCATCAACTGAAACTGCAGTCTCGTCGTATATTATTATTATTATTAACGTTTTATAATAGACGACGCCTAATAGGCAATAATGATTGCTGTGTAATAAGTGTGAAATCGATCCGTACAGCCTCATGCAACGCTTTATCTTAGGACTAGTAAAATTCCGTGGACAATATATATATATATATATATATCCGGATTCGATTCGTGCGGCTAAAGTAAATACGCATACCGTGTTTATATACGTATGTACATAACGACGAATGCGTTCGAACTATTGTCCGATATAATTATTTGCTACATCTACAGCAGACTAATATTATATAGGTATACATTTGTATTTATATAAACCTATTTTAGGACGGCAACACCGTTATAGACGTAGTTGTATTTTTCGAAAGTGGTATTGAAAAAAGAAAAAAAAAATTAAAAATAAGAACTCAATTATAATTATATAAACACGGGCGCTACGACAAACTGCAGTATAGCCAGAACTAATCTTTACTTAATCCGATTGGTAAAACGACAATCGAGTTAAGTCTCTACTGTATTGATGATGAGGATATAACAATATATAACGTAGTCGATCGACTTGTACATGTTATAATAAACGATGTATATGGACCGTACTAAAATATAATAGCATCCGATTTATATTAACTCTATACTGGCGCCGTAAAATTATTTTATCCAATCGTTTGAAGTACCTACAATTATGGGGCGACTAGGAAACTAATTTAAGATATTAAACTAACAAATAAAGTATAGTATTTTTTTTTTTTTTACCTCAGAATTATGTAATTATATATTCCTATTACCACCCATACTCGTACTCGTATGTTTACGAATGTAACACTATTTCAATTAAAATACAACTCACGCGATCTACGACATTATTATATTACAATATTTCTTTTTACGTTACGATGAAAATAATAAGTCATTGTAACTCACGGATGACGATTTAAATTATTCAACCAGAAAATAATTGAAATTTGATTGACATCAGCACCAAAAACTCGTCTTGAGGTATGTGCTACCGGACATGTCACATTTACTAGTGCCTATGTTAAAATAGATATGTGGATAACCGATAAATGATATAAATGTTATTTTATTTCAAGTGACATCCGTCTTACAATTATTAGAAAAGAGAAAAGTGAATTCCTGTAGCTGATTCTATTCCTGTTTATGTTTTAGAAAATCCATATATTTATACTTATTTTTTTCTTTAGCCATTGGACAATATAATATGTATTAAAAAAAAACTAAACATGCTATGAAACTACAATAAATCGTATATTTTAAAATAATAAATGAATAAATATACAGCTAATATACCTGTCCAATGTCCATGTTCAACATAAGAATTAATATTGAATATTGATATAATTTATTACGCACAATGTAAATGTGATTAATTGGGCTAAATAATATGATATATTACCATTCAAGATATCGTATAACATACGATTGTCTCTGTAGAGTCCTAAAACTGGTATATCGAATTTAATTTAAATACTATAATGTATAATTGCGTTGTAATCGGACACATTAGATATTCAAATTAAAAGTATATCCTAGCGTTTAGTTTACGTGGTCGTACTAGTGCTGATTAGCTTTGTTAAAAAAAAAAAAAATAATAATAATAAATATGAGTTATTGTTATAAATTATAATAAAAACACGTCATATAAGTACTATATAAACTCGTACTTAAAATCGAAATTTCGATATACATACAAAACCATTAGCCTATAAGCATAAGTAGTGTAAACGTAACCATCTAACATCAGTAGGTACCTAACCTAACCTTGACTAGACGTCTCAAAAATATATTACATACTATAATAAAATAAAAAAATATTAATAATTGTTTAGTCCGCATCTGAATACAATAAATTATAAAAGCGCATTTATTCAAACTAATATTCGAACATACTACTCGTATAACCATTTATTTCGAATTATTATTGTTCGTCTGCATAAGTTATGAAGTTTAGTACGAGTGCCTTCTACGATATCGTGTAGCTATTATGATTACGTAAGTAATGTTTATTGTTTTTATATAATAGTACATCATTATATTGGCACTTCCTAATTGATTGTAGATCGGACGCGATGCCGACTATTCATAATACTGTCTGTCAATGAATGAGTTTTAAGATTTCTTTTTGTTCAGCATTCGCTGATCATGGGTGTAGACTTATATTTTAAAACCACTGTCAAGTTTCAAAGATGAAAAATAATCTTTTTTTGCGTTTATGACATTGTTACGTCTTGTGGTAAACCATATTATATTGCATAAAATAAAGAACACCTACAGACATTGACCCAATTTATATACGTATAGTTAATCCTTTTCAAATATATCTTGTTAGACATGTGTCTTTAATACCGCGTATACGTCAATGCCGTACCATAAAAAGTATCAAACAAACTTTAAAGATATTCAAATTTGCATAATATCAATATACATAATACAATAGCTAAATATGCAAAATTTTGCATGTAACGAAAATTTTTGCTTTTAGAGAGACCAAGAAGACATTTTATTTTAGTTGGTACTCATTAAACAAAACAATTAATGTGGTATATTAATTATAAAACTGTGTGATTATTTCATCGATATGTGTTACAATAAGGCAAAGTTGATTATGAAACACGGTGACTATGACATTTTAAATTTATTATTATTTACATGTAATCAATATAACATGTATAATATTCCATTGTTAATACTGCAATATAATTATTAAACTATATATTTCCGTTTAAATAATTGAAGATACCTATAGCTACCATTATGAAAAAACAACGAACATTTTTCAAGTTCCCAAGTCTAATCATTTTATTTTACAATCATGATTCATAGTTCTATGTTCTATTACAACATTATTTTGTTCTTTAATAGTGCTTAATAATATTATTGTTAATTTAAAGTATCATTAGCAATTTCGATCACTAAAAGGTGAATTTGGGTCCTGAATGAGTATTAGTGTATTACATAATGTATTTATGACTGTAATTACGAAAAACGTTTAATGTTGTTTTAATATTATGTTCTTATACTTTTATACATCAATTTTAAAGCCCGTCGTAAATTTATTTAATTCGTAGACATTTTATTGTTAGTCATGTACTGCAAACTATTCAAGTAAATTTCTCAATTACGTTCAAAGTGATCATTGAATAAGATATAATAACTATAATATTTTAAAATAGATAATTGTTTACTAATTTATAGTATAACTAATGAAGTATAATAATATAAATCATTCATTGATAAGTGATATCTAACCATAAATGGTATATAATACATAATATAAATTATAATAAAATATATTAAACCAGCTAAGTTTTTGTAAACTCATATACATAGTTTAAATCATTGAAAAATATTACTAAAATAGACCAAGCAAACATTGTTAAAATAAAATATATATATATATTAAATATTTTATAACATCAATGAACTAATCTTATTTTCAGTAATTTCCTTTTAGAATGAAAGAAATCGTTCTCAACGTATAATAAAATGGTTCTCTTGCTGATAGGTTTATTAGTCAGTAATAAAAACCAATATAAAATATTATACCGTTATGATCGGGAAATGCATAAAAACTAACAAAATTAAATAGAACAAAATAATAAAATAAATGTGTGTTTTTTGGCTTCCAGACAAATTTATTATAAATTAAAAAACTTAAAATATATTTATAGTTAATTTTTATTTATTTTTGGATTAGGTACCCTTTCATTACTTACATAATAATAAATTGAAGTAATATTAAAAGAGCAACAATATTTTGCTAAAATAAAAATGGCTCATCATCAAATTTGAAAATATAATTAAAATTGACTAATAATAAATAAGTAGCTAAATCAATTATGAAAATAGTACTATATCTTATGATAACTAAACAGTAAGCAAAACACAATTAACTATAATGTGTGTTTTTAACGAATAAACCTGTGAAGTATTAATTAATGACTTGACAGTAAAGCTTGGTGAAACAAACAGACCAAATGTGATGATGGATTTTAATGGTGAACTTTATTGCTGAGTGGATGAAACGAGCAACGAAAAATCATGAAAATTTCTGTTTCGAGGAACTGCCGACCATTGAATTGTGGCTGATGCCAACAGTTGTTAAATAAACCAAATATATAACCCTCTGATGACGGTGGAAATCAGTCTGCGCAATCGGGAATCGACGGGGGTCGTCGAACCAAAAAGTTCGAGAAACCGGAAATGCACACGAGGTCGTTGCACGTGCACAGTCCAACTGGTAACTGCAACACTGACTATCTGTTTACCATGTATGGTCAGTTAGGACAGCTGTGTGGCATCCAAATGAAGACTATATGCGCGGATCCCTGCAATAAAGAAGTCGGTTTGGCAACGTACTTGAAGTTAGCCCCCTCTCATAAAGTCATAGCTAGTATAAAAAAAAATGGACATTTTTTTCAGAATTTGCGACTTCATACTTTTTTCGGAAAATCATTGTTTATAGTAAGAGGAGGGATTAACCTAAATTGTTCTAATTAAGAGACATTGGTGAAGGTTTTAATTTAATATGACCAAATCGGGGGGGGGGGCTAACTTCACGCAAGTGGTCTGATCCGCTTTAGGCTACTAACACCGTTACGCTATCGTGAGTCGTGACGCATGTCGAATACCTGACGATGGACTATAATATAGTGTAACTCGGTAAACGGTAAAAAAGTCCGGGAAAAATATTGAAGAAAAAATATCAGGATAAATGAACTATATAAGTCACAACTTACATTTTTAAAAAGTTTATTATTTGTTATGATGGGTCAAAAAATAAAATAATACATTAAAGCTGAACAGGTAGATTTAATACTAAATTGGTAATAAGTAATAAAATAGAAATAAAATGTATTTTCTTATATAATAAGACACTTTACGCATGTAAGTGGAACTGATGGTTAAAAATTTGGTGATGGTGCATCTATTAAATACAAAACAATTTTTATCTATTCGTATTTATGTTCTGACATTTAATATACAATTAACTTTTTTCAAACATGATGTTTTTTGTCACGTCTACGTCAAAAGTTTAATTGTTAGTTTTAGTTAAAACATTGGAAATTACATTTTTCGATCCAGTGGAAACTGGACAGTAAGCTCCCTATCGGACCAAATGGAGGTTTAACTTATCGTTTACATCTTATTATGTTTTTGGGTATTCATTCCATTAGTTTTTATACTGTCCAAATTGTCTAAGTGTTATATGTAGTATACCGCTAATTAACGGATAACCGGATGTACAGGAAGTGGGTACGACGCTGTCTAAATGCGATAATGGATTTCAATAAATAAATCGAAATAAAAGTATATAAAAAAAACTGTTGTTACTGCTGCATGTCTAATCGATAAAGTGCACTTCCATCGCAAAATGAATAAATTAATAAACTGTTGATGGCTTGCAATGGTATACAGAAGTCAGAATTGTGTTCAATCAATGAAACGAACACTTGTGTGTATTCGAATCACAAACGATAAATCCTTCAACGTTCAACAGTAAGACGATGGAAGACGATATGATATTATTATCGTACAGCACATTACTCGATTATTATAGTATTATGTAGGTTTGCCTCGAGTTTTTCCAAAATTATATTATAATATAGAAATAAAGAATTTTTTATTTTTAAATTACAGTCTCTGAGGCTCACTAAACTGTATGTCTTTGTAAAGATCAACGAAAACAATTTTCACTCGACCGGTTTTCATGTCATCTAAATGGAGTCGATGTTTAACATACTGTATATTTAGACTCGTGTTATGTACGGTAACATTTTGGTGAAACTTGATCGTCATATCACCTCTGACCCTGCAAAACACACCACCTGTTTTTCGAAACTTACTTTCCGGGTAAGGAGTGAAACGCATTCACAACCACTTAAATAATTCGGATATAATTGGCACCTTGAAATCTTATCATATAAGAATAGTGACTATTTTGCAAGTATATACGACACTTATTTATAACATTGATTTGCGTGACATTTAAATATTAAATAGATACCTATTATAAATCGTATAGATTATGCGCCGTCGACGCATCAAATTAGACATTACTTATTATTCATTAGTCATACTCAGATGTAGATCGCGTATAATAATGTGTCCAAGGTTTTCGTATTATTATTGTGACCGATAAGCGATAACGATATTATTTGGTTTGGTGTGAATTCGATGAGTGGAAAGAAATAAGCAGTCAAAATATACAGGTTGTTTTAGTATTTAGAGTTTAGATAATGTCGCATGAATGCCATTAAATACTTAGGTAAAATAGAACCGATGACATTTTCACCGAATTTTTGAAATTTAATAATTCAGAATTCGTGTTTTTCTGTATCCGTAACATAATATTATTCAATAACGAAGATTAACGTAAAATATGTAGTATACATTTATAACTTTATAAAAACGATTATCATACTGTTCTATAGAAACGGTGTTTTGTAAACGGGTTGTAATTTTACAATAAGATTTTTCCAATCGGTCCCCTATAACGTCGTACTTTTTCCGTACACATCGCATTATGTCCGATTTGTCGGTAAATAGATCACCCGCGGCGTGGATAAGTGGTAGGTAAACAGGGGGGAGAGCAATCAAACACAGATTTAATATAATGACTATATGATTATAGATCATTATATTATTATATTAACGGAGACGTTTTTCGATAGTACGCCTCGAGGACCAGAACAAGTGACGGTGGCGACGGTGCGAAATAGTGTGAATTGGTCGTCGTCGGTGGCGGGTGCTCGACAACGTCAATATTGTATACCTATAACACTATAAATACGATATCCGTACACTCGTAACATCGTGTTTTCTGTCGTCTTGTGCGTGTCATTCGCGTGTAGACGACGATCGCAACATATAATAATTTGTTTCTGAATATTATGTAAAATAAAACGTTATCGGCGCGTATCGCACTTAAACACTACGGTATCATACACCGAATAGGTACGACATAATAATATTATTATTACTGATCGTCTTCTGATAATATAATAAAATAATATAACTCCCGTCGATGGCCCGAAGTGTTTTCAAATCACCGCGCGCCGTCGTCGTGGTCGCCGGTCAACAGCTTCATCAGACGACAGACTTCCATCGATCGCCGATGAACGGTGCAACTAATGAGACGAACTACAGCAGTGATTATTATTTTTACAAACAGGTAGCTCGGTCGTTATATATATTACGTGTTAATAATATGCGCGAACACAAAGTGGAATTATGTGTATAATTATTATTATATTGTAGTGCTATTATTTTAACAGTGTCGGTTGGTGAAAAATTGACGTCCGAAACTAAAAATGTATTAGACGTCTATAATCGCGTAGCAAGGATTCATTAGAAAATATTGTCCGGCAAATTAGCTCTGGTAGCTTCATAGTAGGTATACATAATATTAAATAGAAGAGTGAATTCAGCTGTAGGACGTCAACGCATATTATAATGTGTGTGTGTTTTCTGTGCTCTTTGTTTAAATCGTTTTGTCCTAATAAAGGAGCGAGATAATAAGATTTTACCGAAAAAAAAAACCCATAATCCCATCAACGGTTTTACCATAAGTTTTTTTATGCTGACGTAGTGTCATGACTATATATTAATATTATAATGCGATAACATCATCTTCGATTCATTAATATTACTGCATAAATTATAATTTAAATAATATGCAATGTATGCATACCTTAATTTTCGAAAATTCTCAGTTGTTTTGTTTGTTTTATTTATAATCAAACTTATTGAATAATAAAAAAAAAAATGAATATAATATTTTATTTACAGATCAATAAAAATATATATTGATTTTTACTAAGGAATATAAAAAAATACCACTAATTGAAAAATTCTTTAGTTTGTCATTAAAAATCCTTGGTGAAGGTCTTATATTGACACAAGTACCTAATTGATTGTAGTTTCATACATTTTGTGAAAATTTCCTTTATAGTTACATACCGATACCAACTTACTAGAAAAACATTTTTTTTACAAAAAAGAGGTTAATTTTCATAGCTAACTCTATTAACTACTATTATAATTATATAATTTAGCTCTTTACGTTCCACATAAATTCACACTTATTTATTTTTTTTTATAGAGATTTAACTTAGTTACGATAATTATTACAGTTATGGTACATTTACTATACTATAGTTTATTATATTATACTAGATTGCCGCCAATAGATAATGATTTTTAATATGTTTGGTGGAAATAATTTTAAATTGCATGAAGTGGTTCTGATAGCAGGTTAAATTTAATAATAAAATGAAAATAATATTAGTTATAGGTAATTATTAGTTAATTATTTGTAGGTAGTTTATTGTTTTAGTGTCTTCATAAAAGCAATATTTCTATAAACATGCAACTATTAAACTATAATCCACTTATTCAACTATATTTTTTCATATTAAATAACACTTACTCAAACCATGAGTATGTTGTAAACTTTAAATTCAAATAGTAAAAATGGTCTTAACTAAAATCTTAAATAACAATAATAATAATGTACCTATTATGTTTAGAAGTTATTCAATTTTGATATTTATTTAATAGTTTTGAGTAGTCCGCCTGCGCCCATTAATTATTATTATATTATTATTATTATTTTTTTTTTTTGGAGACTTTAACGCAAGGCTTGAACTGAGTTGAGTAGGTAATATAATACAGCTGAATAAACAAGAAATATGAATATCTACTAATAGATTTCTTTCTAATGACGTTCTATTATGTTGAAAATGGAATTTTCGGTATAAAATACGAAACAAAGGTCAAACATTTATAACTGTATGGTTCAATAATTATTATGATGCAAATCAAATTAGTTAGCACATTAAAACATATTTAACAATAGTGACTATATCATTTTGAGGTTTTTCAATGTAAAATAGTGACACTTAAAAGACTTTTTTTTGTAGCTTAGTAAAGTATAATTTGTTTAAATACATTTAGTTATCTAAAAAATTATGTATTTATTATTTATTGTACCTTTTTCGTAAATATGTTTTAATATATCTACATTATAATGTTTTATGCTTTTTGTATTTTAAAATTAAACTTTAATTTAAAAATAATATTCTAATGTTATTCACAGAAATATTAAGATTATATTGCGGAATATAAGGCAAAATGTTTAAATAATCTTTTTACTCGTGTAAATTTTATACCTGACCCGAGTTTGTTCTTAATTCATTATTAATAAACGGTCAACAATTACTGTATAATATAAAGGTGTGCACTGTGCAGTGTTCCTCGCGATCTCTTTCAACAAAACGATTCGAATAATATTAATACCTATTATATTATAAGGTTAGAAACGTAATACGTTTTAACTTGAAATACATTTTTATAAAGTTTCTACAAAACTCTCCTCAAAATACGCCCACAATTAAAAACATTATCACGCCGCCGTGCAACTATAAATCGTGTTTTTGACACATATCGGATCTACACATCAAAAACCCTTTTCTGGCCGCACTTAAAAGTATATATTATATATACTAAACGTAACAATGTAATATATTATTATAGTGTTAATAATGTTATAACTCATAACGTATATAATAATCTAATCTAATACGACTTTAGCGCGACTGTGTGGTGTATAAGTACCATTGATCGGTTTTGATTCAATTTAGATTAGAGTTTTTAACGAAATGAAAAACGATTCGAAACGACCATGCCGTTTTTGTACGCTCCGATCGTATTCCGGTTCCTAGTATATAAGGTAATAACAATATTATATATTGTCGTAAGACTATTGTTCGATATATCTATATCCCTACGTAATATTTTACAGTGTACCTACATACACTGGCCGCGCGTATACTACTCACTCGTAACGATATTATTATTATTATTGAACGGCAACGCGTTTGGCGTTTAGCGTAGTAGGTACTCATTCTCAAGTCCGCGTGGGAGTTGTACGCCGTAGACGCCGAAAGGTTTCATAATGGCAGCATTTATAATATTATTATTATGATATTTCTGTGGTGCACAACTATTGTACGGCACGCGTGTACAATCGTATATATCGTGTATTATAAATTGTACTCGTGGTGTTATTATACGTCCCGTTCTCCTCTGCCAATATGTCTTTTACGCCGGCAGTGGTTTCTCTGAGGCTGTATATTATAGTGTTGTAGAGCAAAGGTGAAACTGACCGGTGTGTGTGTGTGTGTGTGTCGTAACGCGAGTTGTTTCCTGCGTGCAAAATACTACGTTCCGGCCCAAGTGTTAATAATAGTGTGTGACAATAAAAATAGCAAAAAAGAAAAAAATTAAAACTATTTTTATAGAAAGTATACCTATCCTTACTCCGTTGTTATTTTTTTCCGGTCGTTTTGTATAGACAAAACGTAGCTCAGATATCTAGTTTATGGGAAGGTATATACTATACCTATGTGTATATTTTTCGGTACCGAAATCGTATATAGGTAATAACAATATCTACCGCGACTGTGTAATTTCGAGTCAGCGCCGCCGCTCAGCATTGAGTATAAAAACGAAAACGGACAACGGCACTGCAGTGTATTCGGCAGAGACTTAAACGTTCGTTGTTGTTTAGTCCGAGCATCACAAGATGCTGCGCACGTTCAAAGAAACTGGTGTTGATAAACTTAATCTGCGTGTATTTTATGGTCCTCGTCGTATACGAATTTGTAGACCTAACCCTATTATGTGTATATTCCACACAAGAGCGAGTGAGCAACCTGATTTCGACAAACTTGGCTCGGTTCCATTACAAACAATTTGATAATTTACGGTTGTCGCCTTAGAATTTTGTGTTACCACGCGAGTTCTAAATACACATTCATAATATACGCGTGTATATTGCAAAAACTCGTAAAAAACGCATACGATCTTGCAGAGCAAAGTGCGCACACGCATACACGATAAAGCGATTAAATAATACCCATAATCAAACATCTATACGAGTATATAATATACAGTACTATATTTATTTAAAAAAAAAACGCACACACAAACGTCGGGAGGTTAAACGCGGGCTGTCGAAACTTTTTTTCTACGCGCGTGTAATATCGCATTAAATCTACGCCAGTCGCACGTCTTCGTCGAATGATTATATTATGCGTGTAGGTTATCGAAATACTTCATCGTACACAAACTATAATCTATTTTGTATAGTATCAATGTATATTTATTCACCGCTTTATAATCTCAGAATATGAGTGCCTACTGCAATCTGGGGCGCTGACAGCGTGTACAGTGTACACATATATTATAGCTGCACAGTACGTATGGCGACTCATATTAAATGGTTTCGAAACCGTTGTGTGAACGTACATAATGATAACAATATTATTATATACTTAAATATTTTTGAGTCTAGTCATTGACGGGTTAATTTGTATTATGATTATTACGGATTTGGTTTAAGCGCGGGAGGGGTCGGCGGAAGAAAAAAAATAAACAGTTATAACATAATATCGCACACACACGTGTCCACCGATGCTCTGGTTAAGATATTATATTATTATTATTATTATTGTAATATCGCCCTCTAACCGTCGTATAATGTCCGCGTTGCTCGGGGCGCGAATTTAACGACGATAGACCTCGCACGTATTATTATGTATTATCATACAAGTTGGTTATTTAATCGCAAACCCAAGCGATACCTTCGAAAATATAATATAAATGGAATTCTAAAACGTTTTGAGTTTTACGAACATGATATTATATTGGAATTTGTAGAAAAATGTGAAATAGTTTGCTCTTATAAACGTAGGTATATAGGAACAAAATAGTTGAAAAAATCCTTTTATTTCTTCGGTTATTGCCTGATTACCGTTTGAAAAAATAAAGTATAATCGCCCCGTACACGGTGACCCGGTTCGAAAAATTCACACCGTAAACGGCGGCAGACGTCATAACGTGATAAATCATATTACATATTATACAGTCTACAGCCGATCGACACCTTTGGTCGCCGTATTATAATATAATAATATTATTACGAGACCAATACGCGCGCCGAAGACGGACGTACGTCAATCTCCGCAAAGTGTCACTATATATATATCTATACTTTGACCACGTGCAGCGCTGTTGCGTCATAAAATTATATTCTGCGATCAATTAATTAATATTTATATATATATATAATATATGTATGTGAGTGAGTATTGAATACGACTTTACGAGCTATATGTGCGTTTCGCAATCGTCTGCGAAGAAAACGGCACATCGCAATAATAATAATAATACACTGCGGTTTCTATATTATATTATACACATATATAGACCGTTTATACGCGATCGCTTCAGCGACGGTGATGTAACAAGACGTTCGAAATTTGATTCAAACCTCCCATAATTCAAACAGTCGTCGACCCCGCCGCGCTTAAACCCGATTGTTAAACTCGATAATTCGGTGCCGCCAAATTCGTCGTGCGTGCACTATAATATATGTGGAACCCCGTACGAGCGCACTCACTATGCGCACGTTACATATTATGTATACATTATTATAATATATACGTAGAGACGATGACGAGTGCAACGAGAGCAGCGTATTACATATATACATTATTATACTACGGTATACCTACATATAATATGATATTACGATGGTGTAAAATAAAATTTGAAAAAAAAAAAATAAGAAACGCTGAAAATCTTTACAACTCCGCCCAACGATTATCTACTTCGTATATTATAAAAACTGATCGCGGTCGCATCTCCAAGATATTTCGATATTATACTATAATATATTAGACTACGCATGTGCAACACGTTCAAACGCACGATATATATATATATATATATATATATATAATATATAATGCACCATCTATCTGTGATATTATGTAATCAAATTTACAGCGTACGAAGGCTATTATGATTTTATTACGTTTAACGAATTTTGTTGAAAGTACGCGAGGTGGGCAGATGATACGTCTTCAGAGAGGAAAGAAGCAACGTATCATCCAAAATATTGAATATTTTATAGTTTTGCTTATTCTCCTTGCTTTAGAAACTTGTCGTATTGATAATACATAGATATATTAATGATTAAAATTTGAAACGGTCGATATTATTATTTCGATGCGTAACAAACAGTGCAAATTTACAATAGAATTTTTCATATCCGTAGATACGCCACTATTGCTTTCTTTCGCATGAAATCTTAAAAACATATATCGTTTTATATAGTGAATAGTGACAGTATAATATTGATAATTTGATGTTTGTATTGATCTCGACTTTTTTAATATCACTTATCGCATTAACGGATGACCGCGATCCATTCAAAAATAGTACAAATATTATATACGTATAAATAGTATATACCTGCCATCTACTTTTGAATATAATATTATTTTATACGCTCTAAAAATATGATAATGATAACATACTCAATATACTTATTCTGTTATCTAAATATTATATATACATATAATATGTCAATCGACAATCGGTGTATAGGTATAGATGTATTTGTTTTGTTGCACATCATTATAATACATTTTTGACAACCTATTGATGTGTAATAAATAAATAATAATCAATGCAATTTAATACAAATTTCGATTTTTACTATTTAATTATTTGTTTGACAAATAACGAAATTGGTATGCTAAAGCTTAGAAATTGTACGGTTATATTGAAAATGTAATTGATAAATTACCAAGTAGTAAAATCAATTAGGTTTATCTCTTATTCAAATATTGGGCATAAAATTATTAATAGACTCTAAATTTAAATAGGGTAGAGACCTTGTAAGAATTGAGAACATTAGAAAGGGACGTTATTGAATGATAAATAATAAACGATACATCATATATGTCGATAACATAATATACAATCAAATTAACTAATGGACAATGGCGCAATAGCATAGCAATGAGAATAAAAGCTATACAGTATACGTATAAACACTTTATAAAAAGTGTGACGCACTAATATTGCAGTTTGTTCTCTATTTATCTCTAATAAGAATATATTTTTGAATTAATAATGATGAATTGATCAGGTATAAATGATGTTGCTTTAAAGAACTTGTCAAAATAAAATCATAGATTGATTAAATAATTATTTTTTAAATCCCGTCAAGTATATTAGGTAATAATAATATATATTAAGCTTATTATTAATATAGTATTTTACTACATTATACTTAATTTTAAATTTTGTTGAATTTATACCAATAATTACTGTAGTATTAATACTTAATTATTTAACGGAAATACTCTAGTTTAAATTAAAAAATGGACAATGACCACTTAACTTAGTTACAATAGTAAAAATACTGTATAGGTGTCTATAAATAAATAAAATACATTTATATGAGATAAATCATTAATGTCTTGTTATATTATTATAATTTAAAATATTGTTGTTACTTACCTATTACCTATACATACATATTTTATCTATTGAATGTAAACATTGGTTTTTAGTTCTATAAATAAATAATCAATCATTTGAACACCTAGTTAAATACTTAAATACATGTGTAGTAACTATGACTTAATATATTACATTAAGTAGGTAGGTACTCTCATATTTTCTAATTGAACACCCGCCATCACGGTCACCTCTGTTCGTGGCAGGTACTCACAACTATTCGTGTCTAATCTCCATGCGCGCAGTGCTCATAATGCGCCGATTACGTTACCACATTTTAATTTCTGATTTAATAGCAACATGTAACTACAAACTAATACTATATTGAACACATGCAGGCTATAATATCGGTCTTAAGAATAATACGTAACTCGTTATAATTATTTATGATTTTCCGCACGAAAGGCTCCCGATGTTTTTGTTTACGGTAATTAAAAATATAATGTTTCACGCGAACAGTGCACGAAACAATTAAAACACACACACACACATCTATTATATATATATACGACTATTAATGGACAGCTCGACTAAAATATTAAAATTAAACACATCGTGATCCTATGGTAGTGAAATGAAATCATTTAAAACTAACAGAATTTCTTACATTCGAGTTAAAATCTGCTGTTAAAATTCCATATAAAATGGTAGGTATAATATTGTTAAAATATTTTTATAAATTATAATTAATAAAATTTGATCAACGGCGTTAATAAGGAAGTAAAATGGTTTAATTTATTTAGCATAATACCTGCAATATCCTTAATTATTATATGATGTATTAGTACATATTAAAGTATATTTTCTGATACAAGCTTATATGGCTTACTAGAAGTAGATGTAGATCCACTAATTATGTAATACATTTTTAACTTTTAGGAACAAATATATACTTAAAAATATAACACGCAAATTATTAAAAAAAAAAAAAAAAAAAAAAAAATAAACATTATAGTAATAGACTCAATAAAGTCAATATAAAAGATTATTATAAAAATGTATTTTATGTGGTATCTTAGAAAATGCGAGTATATGAGTATCAGAATAAAGCATATATTATTATGATATAAATTACCTATATAGGCTTGTATTTCGTGGTTTTCTGAAATGTAATACACGCGTTTATACGTATATATAGATATATGAATATATTATGTGAACAAAATGGGATGATCAGATTATGTGGTGACAGGCCGTATTAATAAAAATATAACATGCATCAAAAATATCAAATTATATCGCCTTGGTCTAAAAAATTATATATAAAAAAAAATAACTAAAAAATTATATCGTGTGACAATTTTTGCATAATATTATTGTATGTGAATCTCAAGGTATAATTATGTATTACATTTTTCCTTAACTAAATAATATCATGTTAATTTGCTTGTATGATTTCACAGTAGTCAGATGAAAATGACCGGGGAAACACACGATTGTCCCCTTTTTATAGGCTCTATTATAATAATATATGTTACGTTTTGGGGTTTATTGCCTGGTGTACCGCTAGTTTGCCGAATAACGGGTTTAAAAAAAAAAACACGCAAAAGTTGTATACTTATATGAAAAATAATTCACAAATAAAAATATGACACAGTCAATTGGGCTATTAAACGCGAAATTCGAATAGCGTGTATAATAATATAATAACTAAACAGAACAGATCGGTAGTTTATTTTTATTTCATTTGGTCAAATGCATTGCCGTTCACCTGCATTCAGGTCCACCTAGTAGTTTTGTACATCAAAAACAATACTAAATATACCTGCAATGAACTTATCATATATGTTATATTATGTAGTCCCATTGAAATAAACATACGTAGAATGTGTGTATGTGTGTGTGTTTTTTTTAATAGCGTTATCCGTCGGACAAACTGGTTTTTTAGTAGACTAATCCAAATTTTTATTGCTCGCCTCATTATTTTATTTATCTATAATTGTAAGATGTTGACCCCTTTATACCTATATAATATATACTACTACACATTTATGTATATCTATAGATTTACACAGTGTAATTGAGAAAAATCACATGATATACAATCCACGTATGTATATAGGTAGTATTATTTGTTTAAACATGTGTTGTGTACTGGTATGTGTGTGTCGTGTTTATGTATTGATACAGTATACATGTATACGTTGAAATAGTTCAAAGAATATTACGTGTTTGAAAAATCGTAAAAATTTTAGTCCACGCACGCGATCAACGTGTTAATAATTTCCGTCACTTTGGAAATGTTTTCAGATATCGGCGAAACCCAATAGCAAAATGAACGATCACGTGGCTCGGCTGCGGGTGGTGCAAGAGGTGTCATCTCGAAACAGTTCGGCCAGCTGGAATAGTTCGTGCACGTTTTCGACCGAACAGAGTTTTCAAGTGAGTCTATATTCAGTATATTCTATATGGTCAACGAATATAATATCCTCGATGTACGAACCGAAACCTGAGAGATTTTAATGGTCTACATCAAGTGTATTACAATACCGCATTATTATGGCGTAGGTATGTTAAGTTTTGTACCACGAGTGATGGGTATAATACGTAGTATTGTACGCAATACGTGTGACATAATATTCAGTATCGTAAAAAGTTTATATTATACAATATTATTATCTCATTCGTCCTCAAAACGAGGAACACGCAAATCAAGTAGAACCACGAGCTGACAAGACACTGGAAATTAGATAATCCGCGCATCGCCGACTATAAAATAGGGGCACTTTCTGAGAAACAATACATGTAAACTGACCACTCACACCGACGGTCGTCGGGAGCATATTAGATTTATTATGAACAAATGTAACAAAACGCTATTGTATCGACGATAACCACCCCTACTTGGGAGGTTAAATATCAAACGATCTTACAGTGCAGTTACTAAACGCGGACGTCAGAACTTTACTAGCAAATTGCATTTAATCAATTCCCATACGTATTTACCGTACACGTTTATCGTTCAGCAACCTCAGTTTTGTACGACATGCGATACGCCATCTCTACACATAATATCATTAAATTTATTTTTAGATTTCCTGCGGTCAAACGTTTGAAATCGATTTTACGATTAAATAATTATTGATTGTTTATATGTAATTATTTAAATGTGTTACCGATCACAATGGTTTCGTTTGATTTTGTAAGCTTAACCGTGATTACGTTTGTACAGCGTTAGTGTGCGCCTACTACCTATACAGCACACGACTTTTGTGAGCAACGACTTATTTCTGTAAATCTTGTCGGCAAATACAATAATACGAGCGATAGAGACATTGTTCGCAATACTTAACGTCAAAACTGCAGAGCATTATCGTAAAAACGAGGTATAATATATAATACAATAATATGACGTGCGCGTAAACAATGGGAAATAAAAATAAAAAGTGAAATAGGTATATCATGTGCAGTGTGCAGTGGCTCGATAAAAATCTGCGTGTGGGCGGCGCTCGAAAAGATGTTAACCCGACCGGGGGCCTCATGTTTTTGACATTGAAATCGGACAATGTAATTTAGGAAATATGAAATGACCGCGCTACTCTTTTGGTCTAATCGCCTATATACACACACACACACAC
This sequence comes from Aphis craccivora, assembly GCA_009835225.1. NCBI lineage: Eukaryota > Metazoa > Arthropoda > Insecta > Hemiptera > Aphididae > Aphis > Aphis craccivora. The sequence continues at coordinate 43,249 of VUJU01000202.1, read as the reverse complement.
ACATATTTATCTATGTTATGAGTATTACACTGTATAGTGTAATACCAAAACCGCCCACAGGGATCCGGTGGGTGTTTTCGTATTTTTAATGGGTTTTTTTTCGCCGCTTTTGTGCCGAGGTGAACCGCCGCCACCTTACATATTATTTAAGTATATTATAATATATATAATATATAATCGTGCATGTGAGTGTATATAACACGCGAAGAAAAAGAAACGTCGGTTATCAATGACACGTCTTGTCCCCTCGCGGAAGACCCGCGTGTTTTATTTGCTTGTAAAATTATGGCAAACCACCGCACGACCGCGCACACAGTACTTTAATAATATCCATAAAGTACCTACATCATAATTTTATACCGTGGTATAGAAAATCAAAGAGCGCACACCGACACCAATATATTATTATTATATACAGTATAAACATTAAACGATTCTCCAGTCGCGAGTCTTGCATAATGTGTCATCATTAATCGCGCGTTCACCAGACGTGCGGGATGTATTTACTATACTTAAAATTTTTTTTTTTCAAAACGAACGAAATAATCAAAACTCACATGCGGTATAATATATTATATACACACACATATGAAAAAAAACATTTATTATTATTTATTTTTTTATTTTTTTATCGAATTCGAGTATATTATGCGGTTCACAATGGTTTGTGTCGTAGCGAGATTTATAGCTAACTCATTTAGAAGACGGTGTTACGTAATATATAATATTATAAAATATATATACGCTTTTGGCGTTTCGTCAATATGGGTTGGGATTTTTTTTTACAAGTTTCGCTCCGTCTCCTCTCTCGGTGTACTCCAACAGAGTATTTAAAAAAAAAAAAAAATAAATAAATAAATAACTAATTTAATATCGTTATAAAGTAAAAAGAAGTGTATTTCGAGCGACGAACGGTCATAAAACATTGTACGAATCTACGTAGGCGTCTGAAGTCGATGTTTCGTCTCGTGAGCGGTCGTCGCCGTAATAAAAAACACTTGCACCCTTTTTTTTTTATACACACGCACATATTATTATCTAGCTATATTTTATGTACACGGTCGGTCTTTGTCATATCACCCGTGTTCGTATAGGTATACGGCGTACATATTATTACGGTCGTTTACAAATCGCGCGCAACGGAATATAAACAAGGTATCAACCAAACACCGGGCGGTTAGAATATAATATAATAACAATATTATATACGCCTCGGAATAAAGTATAATATTATGCGACACGTTGATTCGACGATACGTACCTGTTACAGTTACATATACGTGTCGGCTAGGTACTTATTATATTATAGGTGCACACATAATATAATATAGCACCGGTGCTCGGTATTCCGTCGAGCCTTTCACTGTCACTGCAGGTCCCGCGTATATAGTGTAGTAATAATATAATGTCGGTTGGTAAGGAAAGAAACAATATTTCCTCGTGTGATCCCGACGAATCCTTCTGCTATAAATATAATAATAATAATAATAATATACAATGCGTATATATTGTGTAGGTATAAGCGCACAAGAAACGCACTTAACGAAGATTGATGGCCCCCTAATAGATAGGGTATTGTATGTATATAACAGCATATACATGTACGCGTTGTCGGATTTAATACCTTCCCTCTGTACGAAGTCGCTTCGTATCTATGCTCGTACATCGTATGCGTTATGTGCATATGAACGAGTACAAATACGAAGACGACCGTCGCGCTTAGAGGGTTGAATTATATTATTATTATATATGTATAAGTATAATACGCATTTGTACGTGTATTTGTTCATTACCAAGTGCATCACGTATTTATACACTATTGTCCGTTGGACGAAATTAGAGAGACGACGACGGCGCAACGGTTATTACTATAGAGAGAAACACACACACGCACACAAATATACTTACCCGAACACAGACGTATTATATTATTATGTATTACCCATATGTTATATAATATAATATAAACGTATATATATATATAATATTGTGTAGCCTGCACGGCGTACGTATAGGTATGGTGGGCACTATACAGTAATTTACGACGGAACTCGATTGATACTTCGTACACGTATTGTTCGAGAATATTGATAACGATGTTATGATGCGTATATGACTGGATTTTCAAATTCGAAAACGTACTGCATAAAGCTGTCGACGTTTTTTCTTATTTTTTCATAATATGTACGTATATGTGATGTCCTTTAATTTATCCGTAGAAATATCACGTGTCGGTCGGTATATATATATGTATCCCCCGATGCAGTATTAGTATACATAATAATATGATACGTACACACAGTAGGTAATATAGTGCCTATACATAATAGCGGGTATAGAAAAAATAGAATATTATAATGTCGCCGTTATTCATATAGAATCCCGACGCGCAGTGGCATATCGTTCGAACACTGCCTCCGGTGACGATCATAATTTTGTTTTCAAATAAACATGTAATAATATATGTAAATCGACGAATATTTTCCGTTGAAGGTTTTATTGCACGTTACACGTATTATAAGTAGCGGTAGTTTTCAAAAAAGGACACGAATAGGACTCAGATCTCGGAAATCATATTATATATTATACATATACACGTGTATTTGTATGTGTATGAAAACATAAAATATAATGTCGTCTTCGAGGATAATCGTTAATACGGATCACGACTACAGTGGATTTTTTTTTTTTATCCGAACGCATGATTGATGATAATTTTATGATAAGGTATTTACAGTTCGTGAGCTCTCTATTTACATTGTAAGGAGCATCCCGCAGCTAGGCATACTACGCATTATATTATATTATAATACCGATGACACGACGAAGTAGGTATATAATATACCTATGATAATATTATACGCGCGTGTATTACGTTTCATCACATACGCGAATTTTCTTTTTTATTCACATTTCTCGCTCACGTGAATAATGTAATATGGTAAAGAGTGAGACAGAAAAACGGAACGAGGCACAAATATAATATATAATATATATTATATAAATAATAATAATTATACGTCGTACGTCGCGTATAATATTATAATAATATGCGTAAAACCGATATACTTTCGATGTTATCGTTTCCCCGGTCGCTTACAAAGAGAAGAGAGAAAAAGAAAAATCGTTTAATTAGTCTCCGGCGTATGCGTACATAAATATATATATAATATACCTACCCAAGGTGGTCCAGACACAATGAGCCGGAAATCTTCGGTCGTCCGTCGTCCTACGACGAATCTCACCCCGAGATAAATGGCGATGAGAAAAATATATTATGCGACGTTTACACGTTATCGCACAAACACACACACACACACACATTCCACAGGTACTTATACATTTTAATTTACTGTCGAGTTTCTTATATTTTTTTTTCACGCAAAATCCTATGTACGCGTTTCACACTGCAGTTTGTGTGCATTTCGCGATTTATAAACTGACGCAATTATTTTCCTAAAAAAAAAAAAAAATAAAAATAAAAAAAGTAATAAAAAAATAAGCATAGGTACCTACATTCGTTACTTTATCGTACCGGGCGTGGGTGTGCGAAGTATGCGTGTTTTTTTCCACGTCAGCTCTCCTAGTTCTGTATTTAAAATTCAATTAAATATTTTCAGCGTTTACCTTATCATATTTTCATTTGTTAGTTCTGCCGGATAATTAATTTTATATAATAAAATTTTAACATATTACATATACATATATTTTACATTTAAGGCCTTCGGGTTATATTTTACTAAGCCGAATATATTTTTAATATTTCAATCGGTAATTCATTATAAAATAACATTTTAATAAAAAAATACATGTTGATAATTTTACGGGCGTATTTTTTTTTTTTTAATTTACAGTCTCGTCGTCATGTTGCAGTGTAAAATAAAATAAAATTAAGGAGGCTGAACTATCGATTTGAGATACAAGATTTTAATATTTTATAAACTAAACATAAGTATGTGGTAACATATCGGCGTTACTTTCTCTGACTAAATTATATAGTTAAAGTATAACCATAGTTCACCTTATCTCTTAAATAATTTTTTTTGTCTGCTAAACAATAGAATTTCATCAAAACGGATAAAAAATAATTTATACTGGCAGATAGATACCTACTTGTTTGAAAAAGTACCGACGACTACCATGTATAATCAATGTTTTATGAAAATAAGTACTTATAGTTCATACCATATTGTTCTTAAATCTAATCGAATTACGTAACATAAGTGTATACGCCTTATTCAGCTAACTATAAAAAAAAAGTAGTTAATTTTGTTTTCGTTAGTTTGTATACTTATAATTTTAAAATTATATATACAATATACATACGAATCGAATCGGGTTTAAAAACTATTTGATGAATAATTATACATGCAATTCTTTCACTGCAGTCGATGTATATCCTTGAACCAAGATTTTAGTCTCGTTATTCTCAGTATGTGGGATTTGAGAACTTATACGTACTTAAAATATCATCAGATCTGTTAATCACGACCACATATGTAAATGTCATATTCACGCGTGTTGTCACAATAAAATATCTACACAACTCTTTGATATAAAAACCTACCGACATTTAATAATGGAATGTCCCCGGCGAAAGTAAAGTTTGTGTGATATTTGGCGATGACGATCCTTTAAACTAAACGAAACTTCATATTACATAAAACGGTTAATTATTTTCTCCTGGATATTAGATATAGGACCAGTTAAAAAATGGCTATAAAGTTTTCAAATGTTTTCATGCCTATAAACAAGTAGAAAATGAAATTCAACTGAAAATCAACTATAGGTGACTTAAACTATCTTAATACCATTATAGGTACCTACATATAAATTAAATGTAAGGTTTTGATTAAATAATTAAAACGGTTAAGTCAGGTAAGATGTATATAGCAAAAACTACTAAATGAATCACCATCTTATGAATGGTTGCAATCTCTCTCTTCCACTTCCCACATTTCCTTTCTACCGACTTGTTTTTATTTCCTGATTAGTATGACAAATACACGATACTGCCATTTTTCTCATAATCCAAATTAATTAAATAAACCCGGTATAGTTGCAACCATTTAAGTGTAAATAATATATTGACTATAAATTAATTTTATAAAAATGTGTATAAAAAATAACAAATTAATTCCTGGTTTTCCAAGAAATTATTGATTAACATTCACTATAATTGATGTAAATTTTTATTTTGAAATATTTTTGATAATAATTATGTATTTAATCGTCGATTTATTTGTAAATTATTTAAATAATAGTAGAAATGGAGAATTTAACTAACTGAAAATAATTTTATGGTAGATAAATTTACAATTTAAAAGTTTGTAGTTGCCAGCTATTATCTTACCATATACATAGTATATTAAATATACTATAAATTATTTATATTTTATTTTTTAATAAGTTATTATTTATAGACCGATTTTTATATACCTAAGACATAACACTCATCAAAAATTTGTAAATTATAAACGTTTTTGAAAATGTTTTTTTACACTTAATTACAAAACAACGCATTAAAAAAAAAAAAAAAAAAAAATCAGAAACGTTAATAGTTTTGGAAATAATGAGATTTGTACCTTGTTTAAGTATATAGATATTATTATATTATTTATATCATATAATATTATTGTATATAGTTATGATCAAGTATTCAACTATACTGTAATTATGTTGTCAATAAATTAAAAAATATTAAGACAAACTGCGCTTGTGAAAGCTCAGTTTAGAATATTTTTTATTACTATTATTGTAATATACATGATCGAAATATATTATTCACATATAGAGTAAGTTTTGACGTGGGTTTATTTTGAAATAAACTAGCTGTGAAATTTAATTAAATCAAATAAAAATCAAATTGATTGGTGTATAATAATATATTTATGAATTTATAATGAATAAATCAAAAGGAAAATAAAATCGTTTACTTTATTTATTTATGCACGCAGTTTTTAAATGAACTAATTTGATTCACCATATTGACGTCCTATATTAATTATTATACAATATTTATATAGTAAAAATCGTAATAATATAATATACATTAATATTTAATACTATCATTTTTAGTAAAGTAGCTTATATAATTTCAGTTAACCAATTACACTATTACTACTACCATATTTGACGTTGAATGATAGTATAATATTATTTATAATACAAAAATATGAACTTTCCTTAAGTTTATTATATTATATTAAACAACTCTAGCTAGTATCAGAATACTTAAAAATATTATTTAAGTGATAATTTTTTTTATAGTTTTATAAAATAGTTTTGTAAAATCACATTTACTGTAGCAAACATGCTAATTAGTAAATGACTGATTGGCAATTTACAATCCTCAAAAAAAAAGCGGATATAAGACTATTAAGTAATTATATTCGGTGGCTGTATTCAATAATATTGTTGTCCTTATTTATTATTTGCAATGTTGCAATTATTTTTAAACCTGTAAATTAAACACAAATTTTATCTAAATAGTTAAACATTACATTAATCTTAACAGAATCATTATAATATGCGTAACTCTATATTCACGTCACTGTCTTTTAATACTTTCTATTTTAATATAAAAATATTAGTAGCTGTTTTAACCATACAATGAGTGAATACATATAATATAGTATTAAGCTATCAACCTTTAAGATAATACAAATTAAATAAACATATGCTAATACTAAATAATTATTAATATAATATTAATAACACTGCATTGTGCATTTTAATATCCTTTATGTTCTTAAGTATTAAATATTATTATCGAAAAAAAAAGAAAATGCGAGGTATTCAATACATGTAATTTGAAGTATATTAAGATTTTATTTTAGTCTTATTGCGTTTGGTTTCGTATTTAATAAATAAACTACTTACCTATTATTACAATTCTATATTTACATTTACTTATTGAAATATTGGTAACTAATAATTTATCTTTGTTAATTTTAACAATTTGTAAATAGTAGCTTATAATATTATCCACATACATATTATATTCACTATACATTATACACTATATATTTTAATAATATTTAGCTGTTTGATCATGATTTTAGAAGGAATTTTCTTTGATTTTAAAAACTATGAGATTGAAAATATCCTTCAAATTGTTTATAAACAATGAACCAATATCTCATTGCTCGTTAATTATTAGACATATTATACCAAAATTAAACTCGATAAAAACTACTTTCGCTCTTAAATATTACTTTTCGCTAATGTTTTTTTTTTTATTATTGTCAAAATACCGTTTAAAAGTTTATATAAACTTGTTTCGACTGTGTTTTTGTGAGATAAATCCATAAAGGTTATACACCGTTCGTGGAAATAAATGTGTTCCAAGTAAATATAAATTATACTTAATCATATACATACTGCGTGTTTAACAAAAACTACTATGCAAATAAGTATATTATTTTGTGTTTAAAAAAATAAAATACGTGAATAGTTTTATAACTTTATCACACAGCTATCTCAAGCAAAAACAACAATAATTAACAAATAAGAATATCGGAGTAGAGTGTTAGATATTCGATTTACTTCAAATATAATCTGTACAAGATAGTAGTGTTATTTTTTTCAATTAAATTTGAGAACGGGTTTGAGGGTTGAGAAATTATGTGATTGTTATTTTTTCATTATGTGCAAAAAAAAAAGGTAAAATAAAAAAAAAAATATTTCATTATAGTTAAATAAACTATCAAATTTAAAAAAAAAAAATAATGTCTTCCAGAAATTAATGTTTATAGTATTCAAAATCTAATACAATTAAAATTAAATTGTTTTAGGTATGTTAATATTATGCTGTATATTTTGTTGTTTATTTACCATTTAGGAGTACCTATGACATTATTTAATTATGACTCATCGAAAATAAATATAAAATAGTAATTAGTAATAAGAAAAACCAAATGCAGTTACCTAATCTATGTAAATATGATAAATTTAATCTTCTTATTTTAAATTGCGTAAAAATATTCAAAACGTAGATTCTTTTTTAGTATATTATATACTTAGATATAAATTCATATCATCGCTGTAAATCATATAATATTACATCTAAAAAGACTTGTGATTAAAATCTATATTATGTATATTGTGTATGTTGTAATTTGTTAGTCTAATTCTATTTACTGTTTTCGTAGAATTAAGTTATGTAGTACAACAGTTATCGAATACCGTTAGGGTAAAACAATGTATGAGGATTTGCCCAGGATGGACACAATTTGGCAGGATGATGTTACTTGATATTGGGTAATGGATAAGAAGAAACTTAAGTGTGTGAAAAGTTCTCATGCACGAGTTAGTTGCTCGTGTTTTTCATATTTGACCGTAGTTGTATTGTTACAAGGTAATTATAACAACTAAAAGAAGCTTAGAGTTCCAACATATACAACAGCATTATGTACTTATAGCGAAATCCGCTCTCAAAATAGTCAGCTATTCATTTATAGCGTGGGATCACATCAAAACGATAATCACGTAATAATAACAACGTCGTATTAGAATAAAAATTATGATTCTTTTTCTATTCATCGCGGAGCGGAAAAGTGAAATCATTTTCATTAAACTATCCGGGGATGTGTAATTATACGACAACCGTTTTATTTGCTAAAATAAAAAAATAATACGTCCGTTTAGTCTGGTGCGCGCGCCTTAATCATGAAGTCCTGCCGACTTTGTAATCGTGAAAAAGGAACCTTATCTCGCGTATCCCATGCATGGGTTTTACGTTTTTTAAAAGTGAGATTTCCATTAAAATAGTATAAGTTTTAACTATAAAATATTTTGAAAGATTAAAATATTATCTATTATTAATACCATAATTATATTGTGAGCTTTAAACAATTATGACAACTTATTTTATACATTTTTTTTATTAACGATTTTAAAAATTAATCGTATTTTGTAACCTGTTATGTTAACTAAAATATTTGTGTTAATTATTATTGTTTTTATCGCAAAAGTGCTATTGAATGAATATTAATTATTATTCTATGGTATTGTCGCAGGATCAACCAAGACCACCGGTCTATAATGTGGAAGACTATGCTGGATCCCTGCGAAAATTTGGGAAGCGTGGTCCTGCGGCAGATGTCAACAATGGTGACTCACCTGAACCGAAAGAAACCGAAATGACTCTAAAAGAATTCACTTCAGCTTCCGAGCTACTAGAAAAATTGAGTTCCGACCTAAAGCTTGCGTATTTCAGGTACTTATTTATTTACTTTTACGTGTTTTTTTTTTCATTTATTTTATACTGAAGATTAAGAGAGTAATGTAATGTATAAGCACTATTTAGTATATGTATAATTTTAATAGTTTTAATATTTTGAATTAAAAAAGATTAATTATCACAGTCCTACGATAATTTGCTAAAACTAAATTTTAGATTAAGTGAGTAACTCATAAAATTTTTTAGTTATTTTGTACAAAATACTAATATTATAAAGGGTAATTCTAAATAAAATAAAAGATTTTATTTGATATATTAAATATCACGCGCACGATTGTAGTAAAATAAATAATAATGACAATAATAACAAAACTAATTAACTATCTAATCACGTATCGTTTAGCACATCTGTAATTATGCCCTAAACAACCTTGTTAAATTCGCGAATTCAATTGTTTCTAAAATATTTGTATTATTTAAAGCTCTCCACGCCCAGGTTATAATAAATCTAATGCGTTTGCTAGAAAATGATTACTTACCAAATAAGGAATGTGTGTATTCGTCGCAAATACAAATGATAAAATTAATTTACAAACTCTACATCCTGTACTCTGGTAATGGATAATAAAAAAATAATGTTCCTATCGTTTATTAAGCTGATTCTCGAGTTAATAATAAACTCACAATTGTTTGAAACATTTGATTTCAAATAGTTTAAATTGATTTTTATTAGGTTTCTAACTAAATATTTCTAATGAATCGTTAGATATATTGAGTAAATGTAATTAATATAATAGAATATTTTTAAATTTTATTAGCAAAAATACATAAAAAATGAAAAAATAATACAAATAGGCGTATACATTGAAAATGTAGATAAAGCTATGAGTAATAAATGAATAATAAATTTTAATAAATTTAAAAATATCTTTTGATATGCCCAATAATGATGTTACAGTCTTAGTGAACAGCATAACTTCGAAATGTAATAAAATGGAAATAAGTAGGTAGTTCATATTTCATGAATCAGCTACAATTTATGACGGCCGAGTTGCACGCTGCAAATTAAACCGTTGTAAACACGAAAATATGATTTTGTTTGTAGGTCATTAGAATAAAAAGATGTTATCGGTTGTTAAAATCAATACGTTCAATTTAATTATAGTGTTGCGTACGTTATTCGCTATTCTTGTTTGACACTGACAGAAAAAATTATAACGTAATACAGAGTCCCAATGCCCCAGTGTTTGAACGCGCGTAAAAAAAAAAAATAAAATAAAATAAATAACCCAACCGGCTTATCCGAGGAATAACGGTTATAACACTGCCAGTATTAATTAACCACTAAAACCGGTACCGGTCATTTATTTCAAGTAGGAACGAGATGAAAATGTAACGTAAAAGGTAATAATAAATTGTTTATTGGACGGTTAGTATAATACATAATATATATAGAAGTATAATAGATAGTATAGGTACGTCGTACGTGTACGTATGAAAAAATAAATTGATAATTCAGAATACCTATGGTCTAGTTTAATTGAATGCCTGCGATATATTCAGGATTACGCGGTATGACCTTGCAGGATGCTGTTATATAAGACATTAGAACTGATGGTGTCCTTACTGTAGAAGACATAGATACCAATTACACTATCCATATTGGGTCAAAAGTTTAATTTAGCTATTAATTGAAAAAAAAAGTTATTCAGTACCATTATGTATAATTTTTTTATTTTGTTTATTTTTTGTTTTAAAATCTGTAGCTTCGTACAAGAATTCGTCGGTGACCCAATAGATGGAGTGACGCTGTTGCTGGAGCTCTTGAAAACTATCCAACAAAACGGCACACAAACAAAATGTACACCGGCAAACCAGCGCCGTATCACATTGGACGAAAACGCGTGCCTGCAATGTTTGAAGTATTGTCTGCGCTGTCAGGATGCTGCTAGGAAATTGGCGATATCTCCGGCCGGATTATATACGCTCGCCGCGTGCATCATGAGCACTGTCAATCAGTCTCGTCTACTGACTTTGGAGGTTTGTGATAACGCATTTTGTTTGAAATTAAACATGGGTTAATTATTTGTCAAGTAATTTGTCATTTAAAATGTTAAATTAATGTTGTAGAATTACTTATAAATAAAATATGTATACAATAGTTAGTCAGAAAAGATGGAAATATTAATACAGCATTTATCTAATGTCAGTAATCATTCGGAGTTAAACTTAACGTAATGACGTACAATTCAAAAATATTTTGACTGACTGACATTATATCATTATGACAAGATATTATGTTCTATTTGATGATAATTCGATTTTATTGGTGTGTTTTTAGTTATTAACAAAGGCGTGCTGTGAGTCAGGTACGGTAGACGGACACAACACGGTTTCGGACGCAATGAGTACGATGCGACTTAGATTTGCTGAGCCCGTCAGGTTCAGATTTTTAGTGGGAATGATGTCCGGTAGCGGCAGTTCCGGTATGGAACTGTTGTTGGCTGGTTTAAAGTTTATAAACGCCTTCACAGAAACATGTCCGGATCTTCAGACAAAGTTTTATGTGCAAGCCGAACTCAAACAAGCTGGTTTTAAACCTGCAGCTATATTGAAAGTAAGATTCCTATAAAAAATAAAAAAAAATTGTTATCTTAAAATGACACGGTTGTAATTTCAGAATATTTCCAACAAATCTCCACTGTTGAGCTCTGTATCAGATGAGATATACAGGTGGCAGAAAAATTTCATAAATGTCGAATCACTGAAAAGACAGCATGACGAGGTCATCAGAGAGGCTAAATCTCTTAGAGAGAAAGTAGTCATGCTAGAAAAAAAAATTCACGTAAGTATAACGTAAAATTGTATTTGTTATTATTCAATTGATATATTAATAAATTGATAAATCGTTTTGTTATTAATGTTTAGCTTCTCCAAGAAGAGAAGCGTGTAATTTCTTCACGCAAAGACCACGTGGATATTTCGAAAAAGAACAAAATCGAAGGTGGAGGCAATTCTGCCGAAGACGAAGGTATTAGTTCTTCCGAACAAGACGACTGTGAAGAGGAAGTATCATCTAAAAAAGTAAAGGTTCCCTACAAGATGTACAGCGTATCGCAAGGTGACACAACCATCGAAGAAGTGCTCGAAGACTTTGATAAAGTTATAAACGATGCGTCCACTGAGTCGGGTGGTGGACGAAAGATGTCGTCAGTGAGCAGTAACAATTCTAAGCGGTATTATGAGTATTCCGATACGGACGATGTGGTAATCATACCTACCAGAATCGTCCCCGAACCACCAAGGCGTTCCAGGAGCCTATTTATGAATAAAAACTTCGAAGTCAATCCTTTTTTTGAGGATGACGAGGAGAGCGTCGAATCGGAATGCGCTTACGAGGAGGACGATGACGAAGTTAAGTCTAAAATAAAACGAAGCGAAACGTTTCATTCTGTCCAGAAACAGATAAAACGATTTTCGGATCTGGCGCTGCACAATCACCGGGTGGAGGATGAGGAAAAAATCAAGGATGGAGGCAGACGAAAATCGATATATAACATCTTTGGAAACGCAAACCAACCAGAAAACTCGATGTATGCTAACAATAAACCAGTAACGAGATCAGCTAGCACTAGGAACATCAACGATTCACGGATACCTGTCATGAGGTTCGACCACTGCAAGTCCGAAAGGTCTGTTTACTTGCCAATGGGTAACAAGGTCACCAAGGAACCCAAGGTTTTTATGACCAGGGGCCACAACAACGCGGGGTTGTACTCAGGTTACAAGGATAATACCACCAACACTACCGCCGGAGGAAAAGACCTGAGTTCTAAGTGCGAGCTGAGTTCAGGCAGTAGTTCAAATGGGTTGAAAGCGCTACAGCACATCAACATGTCTGTTTCCACGGGGAAACTCACAGATTTTCCATCGGGACTCTATTAGACTGAACATGTAGAATAAATCTACATTATATGATAACTTATTATTATGCTATTATAGTGTTATTTTTAAACGTTGGCATTCTAAATGTATATATTATACATCATTATGTAGCTTCGTAAACGTATAGTTTATAAAAAGAAAAAAAACACCGAAAATTTAAAATATTATGTCGTTTCATTGCGATAATTGCGGCTATAATATGGTATTTACCGTACCTATATAATTTAATTTGTTTACCAACAGTGGTACATAGTTAAGTAGGTATATGGTACATAGTTATATTGGTTAAAGTACAATATTGATTACCGCTTGACTGAATAGCATCTCTGTTAGTCTTTATGTATTTTGATTTAGAATTAATTTTTAAATTATATAATAATATATACTTAATCTTAGGTGGAACACCAAGTACTTCTCTTTAAAATGTTCTCCAAAGGTAAAATTTAGAATAGATGCGTATAATTTTAAAAACACATTATTTGAATGTTTAAAATGTAATTAGTTTTATAAGGTTAAATGTATAATATATATTTTAGATAAATATTATAATACTTTCATAGCATTTGCATACGATTATTATACGTACATAAATATTGTTTAAAATCTATATTTAGTATTTAAGTAACCTTTAAGATTTTTTCATATAGTTCAATAATAATAATCTCGTTAATTTAGACGTTAAGAGCCTACCTATTGAAAATTAAGTGCAATATTTTGAATTAAAGCAGTAATATAATTTTTATATTATAAAATAAGCTATTTGTTTTAATTGCTCAACCATCCTTAATACTTATTAAACATATAAATATTATTAGAAGTATTTTTATATTTTATTTTTATATACGCATAAATATTAATTCTTTGTGTAAAATAAATAATCTGTGTATTTATTATAATATAAATAATTCAATCTCATATTGTAATAATTAAATATAAATGTATATTAATTTTAAAAAAATTGTGGTATTCTTGACTTTTATTCTGACAAAAATATACTTGCAGTATTCGATCCTCGATCAACTGATCCACAAATTATAAATAAAATAGAATATTATTAAATACAAAAAAATCAAAGTTCATATTGTTAAAATTGTTTACACCATAATATTTAATATCCAGTATTTGATAAATTAGATTATATTTTATTGGCGTTACTTATAACGAATAAAGAAAAATATTCAATATTTAAAAAAAAATATTATGCCAATTGTTTAAAAATGTAAAATAATAGTTATTCTTCATAATGTATATTATACTTATTTTAAAATATTAAAAGTACATAACATGATTTTTTTACAAGTGTATGTCGTGTATGAAGTTAAATTTTCGAAAAAAATAGTCAAGATAACGAATATTTGCAAATCCGTTTTAGTTTTATAAATTTATAAAATGTTTAATTTTTCATAGCTAAGGATTAGAAATTAAATTTGTGGTTTATCATAGTTTATACTGTTCCAAAATGTATTAAAAATATATAAAACAGTATTTTATTTTATTAAATATGGGCTAATAGACTAGCTGTACTTAATTATTTTTTTCAATTTATCATTTTACATTCAAATTTACAAATACATTACTATTTACTCCTTAACTACAATGTTCAATCAACATTTTTTTTTGTTCAGTAAAATGGTCACTTACTTTTCTCATTTTTTTTAAACAAAAATATTGAGGCTAGAGAAAAATTTAAGTTTTATGACCAATTAAATTACATTCATTTGGATTTTAAATTACATTTTTTTTATAATAATTAGCACAATGTATTCTGTATCGTGTAATTTATTTAATTTACATACTGATATTGACTTTTTTAATAATAACTACAAAAATAAATAAAATTATATTTGTATTTGATAATAGAATTATAAATGTGTACTCAGGTTAAAAAAAAGTTTATATTAAAATGTTAAATCAATGATAAAGTTATTATAATATAATAATATTATCCGTTTATTTTTTTTATAACACGGCGCATTGTATATGCAATCTTGATACAATTTACTACAAAAGTAAATATAGTTTTAAATAAAATGCCACAAAAATATTCCTAATATTATACTAAATTATACATAATAATATTATAATATATAATTTGACTTATATTCTGTAGGGTGTGTACTCTATAATACATTTAATTAAAGGTGAATATTAACACATAATATGTTTTATGTATCAATGAGTATTAGACAACAATATATTATCCTGTATTATTACAAGATGTTTGAAGGATTTAAGGATTTAGAAATTTATTATTTTTGTTTAAATAAATGTTATTGTTTAAGAAAGAGTATAAATATTCTATTTTTAGTTATAGTTTATTATTACAATAAACTATGTTTGATGTTTTAAAAACAAAAATCCATAAAAACTTTAATTTACTGAATTTATTCAAAAACTATTATTTGTAATTTGGAAATATATTTGTTAATTTATTACTATACATTCAGTAAGTGAAAAAACTATATCTTTGTCCCTAGAAAACTCTTTGTAGTTTCCATTACATCTTCATCTATTCCAACTTTAATAACTATATTACATTAGCGATAAACTTACAAGACTAGTGATTTTATCATGTAATAATTTGAAAACATTATTTTACGCAACTTTTTAAGCATTGAAGTAATCAATGTGTAGTCTTTAGTTTATCCAATAGAATTTTATAATAATTTATAAATATAATTATTATATAACAATACATTACCTATAGTAATATTTCATAGGGTGAAAAAATAACATTAAATAATTTTTTTTGGAAAATATTTATAATTTACATTATAATACCATTAATAATATTAGAAAATAATTTAATATAAACTATACTTAAACATCGTCATCGACAAATTATTTATACTGCCATTATAACAGTTTTCAGTTTTACGAGTCTTGTAGTTCGGAACTGTTTTTTTCCAACGAGGATTTCTTTGCCTGCGGTGGTGTTAACATGATTTTGAGCAAGTTCACCACGGGTGCTTCAAATGTGAGAGAAATAAAGAATGATAACATGAAAGATGCTACTGCGTTGCCGAAGTATAATATCATCTGAAAAACACATTTGTATACATAAAATTAGTAAACACATATTAATCAATTAAAACTTCATATTTGTTTTATCATCAAAAGTTGTGACCAAACCATAACTATCTTTATTCTGACATATCGATAGTATATTGTGTGGCAAGGGTGGGAAGTGAGCTATGCCAGTTGTGGTCGGCGTTTACGGTACAACCCGCAGGTGAGAGTTGTAATTTTTTCAAGACTGAAATTGCCTTCCCACACACACATATTCATTTTGGTCACGCCTCCGTCGTCTCCGAAATCACCTCTAACAATACACGGTTATCTAATATGAATTGTTTTTGCCGTTCACGATGTATTAATTTACCAAACTTTTTAATAGAACGGCACGAGAGTTGCCAACCAACCAGCTAATAATTTTTACATTAGATAAAACGTATCGATATATTCAATGATTACATGATATATACATATATATTTATGTATAATATTTATTTGATTTATACGATAACTTTTGGAAAATCAAACTTTCGGCGTAGGCGTCACAAATAATACGCTTCGTTACAATATTGTTCAGTTTCGGTTCACGTTTTTTAACAATTAACTGTATAAATTAATGTGCAATAATAAATCATTGTTACTTTCTCCATTTGCACGTATGTACATTTTTAGCAATAAAATTTTTATATTTTAATTGATTTTATATATAGGATATATTTAGTAATAACATCTATAATTATTATTAAACACAAATCAATTGTCACCAAGAATGTTTTGTAAAAACAATAACAATAATGTAACTTATTTCTTTTATTATTTTCTATGTACTAAACCATTTATGTGTCATGACAATTAAATTTACCTGCACCTTTAAACATTGCACACATACTCACGCATTCACAGAACTACAATCACAACTATTCTGTTTAATAAATTACATCCAAGACTCACCTGTGTGATAGCTATAAGTATTATATTTCCGTTTTTATTCAGAATTCATAAATGGCGGTTTGTTAGTGTTCTCAGAAAAATCACGCGATGTGACTTCAACGATGTAAAATCTCTTGTTCCCCAGCACACCATGAAACTTATTGTACTTTCTTTGGTAGCCCGCATTACACACGCAATACTGTAGTTATGTTGTTTTATGTAATAATAGTATGTCGTACCTACTACAGTTATACGTTCGAAGTTAATCACAAATTAAATAACATCTTGACGCTAGTGAAAGTATAATCATTAGATCGTTATTAACGTCTCTATAAGAATAGGTAAAAAAAATTGTGATTTAAAAAAAAAAATTAACCTACGTATGCTTATAATATTACTACATTTGAACCGTTGTCGGAATTAAAGTAGAAGAGTAGATCTTGAAAAAATAATATTTTACTCATATAATTTTTTACTACCTATTCGTTTGTAGTGTGTTAAACTAGTCTCGTTACAAGGGTTAAAGCCAATATAAAGATTAAATTATTAAACAGTAAAAGTATTATGTCGATTGTCGAATTATAATTCGATTTAAACACAATTGAGCGCATAACTATTGGTGTAAGAGTTATTATATACCACAAGAGAGTGTATTTCAGGGGTAGGTGAACGTAAACCATATGCAAGACATTCTATATAACGCTGTAATTTATATGTTGCAGTAAGTTGTATGCTCTGGATGTACTTACCGTGATGAGATTGTGTAAGTGTAATGGGCCGTCCATTTGGAAGTTGGTCATGGTCATGATGATGGGGTGTACCAGATATGCGCAATACGTAAGTCGGCTAAGGGGTTGGAGCAGTCGACATGATAACGCTGAGTTAACACAGCCCCCGTGACCAGTGCAGCAGGCGATCACGATCCATGCGAGTGCGGCACCCCAAGCCGAATGTCCTACGGATGCATACAGAGCGGAACCGGCCAGGTCCAAGTGGACCACGTGAAGCCCGTACACCAAGTACGCCAAGCTGAACAGCGACAGGAACCATCCAACAGCGACCGTTAGCTGTAAAACGATATTATAATATAGCAATACGATATAGATGTATATATGTGTATGATAGTAGTTGATTTTAAAAGTCGATGAATAAATAAAAACGTTAAGATAGTTATTGAAAATCGTTTTTATCATACTAATTATTATTGTGTAACACGCGACATTATAGCAACATGTTAGTTATTATTTTCAGAAATACGCGGTTGACGAAGGTAAAAAAAATGGTTTTTTTTGAAAATATATGACTCCAAAAAATTTTGGTAAATGTCACTTAACGCCTTTATTCATTCGAATCACCATTATTTATCATTAATAACTAAGCATACGTAGGTACTTACGAATATTTAATATTTTGAATTTTTGACTAAAGAGTATTATTCTGATAATAAATTGTATACCTCAAATTTTTTTTTATACACTTTGATGTAATTATATTTATTTTTGTGTATTTTATCGCGATTATTATTACGTTTCTTTTATTTGATTACGTATAAAAGCGATAAGTATAAAAACGTATAAAAGCGTATTAAACAGCGATTAAATATTAAAGTTTAAAAAAAATGTTTGTAACTATGTATATGAATATTGGTTTACTATTCAACTATTCATGAATGTTCACAAATCAGTCGTTAAAATTGCTTAAAATGAAATAATTTATGTTTAACCGCAATATATTTTATTTTATAACCTTTTATATAAGTATACATAACTACTCTTACTTGTTTTTTTCTATGAACAAAGGAACGTTTATAATTTTCAAAGCATATCTAATCGCATACAAATAAATATTTATATTAATTTATTCACTGGAACGTTACGTTTTTCATTTTTTTTTTACAATTAAGTGAAATATGAACTGATTTTAATGATAACTAAATTACTATAACATTTAATTTACAAACTTTTTATTTTTTTAAACAGTATAATTTACTATTAATTAATGTATACATTATTTATTTTACCTTTTGAACATACAAAAGTAATATATAACTGTCATGTCAGTTTGCTAGTAAATTCTCGAAAACGACAAGACGTATGAAATTATACGTTCTTTTTTTTAATTAGATCAATTTAAAAATTAAATATTTTACAAAATAAAATGCATTACCTATTAAAAATAAAGATTAAATACCACTGTAACTGTTAACTGATGCCTTAATAAGATTAAAGTTACAATTATTTATCTAAGTAGGTAATTGTTTAATACGATTGTATAAAATTGTACATTTTAAATAAAATTTAATTAAGCCTTCGGTTATTTTTTAAAATAAATAATTAGTTTGTTTCACTACTAATAATTATAATTTTCAATGCAAATATAATAACAATAAAAACAATTTCAATTTCAATTTAACTATTTTAACGACTCGATAACTACTGTGACCCATTTTCCTGTCTTTTTTGCAAAGAAAGAATTAAAAGTTACATTATGATAAAATAGGAACTTAAAAATAATTTATTTTAAGTTTGATGTATACTTAAGTTTTTATACTTACGAAGGACATTTTCAATTTGCATTTAGTAACAAACAAAAACCATCCAGCGAACATGCCGAATAAATAAGGTCCAAGTCTGGACCATGGTTTATCATAAAGTTGATCAAATAATCCAAATGGTTCCTCTATCCTTTAAAAAAAAAGAACATTTTATTATTAATATTAAACAATTATTAACAATTTTATTTAAAAATAATTTACACACATTACACATAATGTAATAATTTTATAATGTATTTATAATTTAAGTTATAATAAAAAAACATAGCAACGTTGAACAACACAAGATGAATAAAATTAACAAATAGTAAGCATTAGACACATATAACAAAACTTAAATATTTTAAAACTATTTACCTTGCTCTAAAATTGTAATGTACTGCAATGAATATTGTGACGACCCATGATCCGATTAAGAACGCTACCAATCCAATAACTGCTCCTTTGAAATGTCTAAAATAAAAATTAGTCATTGAAAAATTATAATAATTGAATTCTTTATGATACAATTTTGCAATTTTATTTTAAATTCTATACAATTATCGAGAAACAAAATGTTTCTTGTATACGTTTAACCGTACGTAATACATTCATGTTTTGTGCAACTATGAAATTCTCTTTGAGGCCAAATATTTGACAATACGTTTTTAATTCAATGGCACCTTTATGGTCATATAATATATACTATAGATACACACCTAATACAATAAAATCATATTTTAAGGTCAATGATTAATTATTTACCTGGCAGAAACGAGAAGTAATATGACTGCTAAAACATAGAATTGCGTATCGTTGGACATATACCAACTCCACAACATGCACTGTAAAAAATATAAAATGTTTTAAATGACTAATGCCAAATGAATAGATAAATAATAAATTGATAATCACCATTTCGCTTCTGGGATACAAGCTGTTTATGTATAGCATATTTCTCCACCAATAATTAGCACAACTTATGTGGTTGTTGTTCTCTGGTTCAAATACGGAAATGTTTCGAAGCCATCGGCTAGACACCTCCGCCATCAATAGGACAACCATGTACGCTGGCGTCAATCTAAAAATTAGCATGCAAGTACATTACAATTTGTATACATACATGACTAGAATTTAATTTATTTCAAGTCTATCAAACATAGTTAAAAACAACACATTTTAAACAATCAACTAAATTAACCTTAAATTTTAATAATAAATTTTTGTAGGATTTACAAATTAACACCTACAAAAAATTATAATCAGTAATATTATATTTTTTAGAAGTTTGATGAATTGATCATTGAAACTGAAACATTATTGCCAAATCTATCATAAAATGAAAGTTGACGAGTTAAATATATATTCATTTGTCATATATTAATAAAATAATATCAAGAAATATCAAGAATAAAGTTAAATGGAATACTTTTTAAAATAAGTGAAGTAGTTAATTGCAGTAATTATTATTTTTTACTATTTAGTAAGACTATTTTATAAGTAAAAGAACTGATTTTTTTTTTTTTAACGAGAAAGGTAAATGGATAAACGATTATTATGAAGACCACTTTGATTTCATCATTTGTTTCTCCGCAGCGATATGATAAAAAGACGTTTATAGTGTTTTACTTCTTTTGTCTGGTATGCTTTTCGAAATCAAAAACGAAAGTCGTACTAAACTTTCCCACATGTATTACAAAATCCAAATTTACAAACACTAGAACATCACCTAAAATATGAGTGTAAACAATTTATTGTGACAAAAAAAAAAATAAAATAATAACCAAAATTACACGGTAAAACTTATAACCACATTAAAGTGCTATACAATGAGCTTCTTCAAAAATGTCTGTGATTTGATGATAATTTTTTTCGTACATAAAAATACTTAATTATACGGAAGCATTCGTCATTAAAATTTCTGAATGTCTCATATTAATTAGGCATAATTGCATATCATGGTGTTTAACAGTAAATTTACAGTATGAAGTCATCGTACAAATTTAAAAATAAAAAGAGGATCCTCAAAAAAGAAATGATAATTATATATATATTTTTTTTTTATTATGATAAATTTCACAATATTATTTGATAAGTAGAGAATCTACTTAATCCATCTAAACCCATCTTAGTCGAGATGACTATAGACCATACAAGCATCAATTTACCGTTCTTTCATGATTAATGCCAAAATGTGTTACAGTTTGTATTTGTAATTTATTTATACATGGTTAATGTTTATATATACTTTTATAATACACGCTGCACACGAAATACACGATATTAATGAACACACCATGATTACAACTGTGAGTCTTTTCAATAAAGATAATATGTTGATGGTATCGTTTTTTTTTTCAGAACAATAGAAATAATATACGTTTAATTGTGTTTTATAACAGTTTAAATGTATGAAAATATTATGCGTATACAAATGTGATTAAAATGTTATCTACTTTCACTAAAATATTAATTTTAATTATCAAACCGTTTTTTTCTTTCTTTTGAACAACCGTCGATGAACGTGAGAGATATAATAATATTACAAAATTAGCAAAACATGTTTTATTTTTATTTTTTAGTAAAAACATTGAATAAAAACTCGTTATTCCCTATTGTATTCATGATAATATATTCAATTATATAATATAATGATTCTGTGTTCTTACATAGCTTTAGACCACTGTGGAAGTTTGGAATGCATATTATAGTCAAATGTTAGTTTTGACATTTTATAATTCCTATTACTGCTATAATAATTATACTTTGGAAAATATTCAAATGTAAAAAAGTATTTGGAGATAAAATTCATTCGTGTATAATGGATTACTATGGATGCACTAATGAGCCTCTAATGATATAACCAAACTAGAAAACTACGAACAGTTTTGATTCAGTTTGAATACACATTAGGACACAACCTAAATATTAATGTGACGATCAGAGGAGAATAAATAATTTTCTAGTTTTTGTGGATTATCCCATACCATGTGTTGTGCCTATATACTGGAGGCACGAGTACACGATACGTGTGTAAATCGTTTTTTTGTGACATCAACGCGCTTGCACATATTATAAACTTGTCCGTTTTTACGCAATTTCGTATTATCATGTATAGTTGAGATGTACATGAAATCACAGAAATAACTTGAACGCACTTGAACTCGTCGCATATTGATATACAAGTAAAAGTAGGTCCTTGCAGAACACTGTTCCGATTAGACAAGAGTTGCCGTCCAAGTTTATTCCAAGTACAAAGTGTACACTCACTTGGTCTATTATACGGATTAATCTCAACGATGAAATATCATATTATTAACGGTCAACCGTTTCTAACGAAATATAACATATACCTAACCGCGAAATTATAGTTATCAGACGTACCTAATTTTTATGCGATAATATTTCCTATCATTATATATTTATCGTATCTATTTTGTATTCTGTGGGTCAATAAAATAAAATCTAACGAGTATTACGACATAATAATATAATATAACCAATATGCCGGTTACACATAATATTTCGAGTATCTATATGTACTACAAACGTAATGCTCACCCGTCTGTAGGCTCGTGTATTAGTCAATTTTTAAATAGCGGTACATACGAGTATAATATTATTATAATCATAAAGCATGTTCAGCAACGTATATGATCTAAACGCAATGCGATTAACTTCTAATTATACTATCACTATCCATATAATTATTGTTATAAAATTTGTGCCGGACGTCTAATTAATATGTTTTTTATTCCTACAGCTGAACACATATTTTGATATTGCAATGATTCGTTTAAGTTTATGAAATTTGTGTGTGCAATGATAGAAAATTGACTTTAAGTGTAAATCGACCTGGTTCGGTTGCTAATCGGTACACAACGCATGGTTTTTAATTTATATCGATAATACTTAGGTAATAACTCTAGCTGTTATTTCTGCCGTAGTTCAAGTTTAATGTAAAATTTTCATTTTCTTATTATAGTTTATGGAAAATGTATTGTAGTAATTATATGTTAAGTTTATGTTGCGAAAATTATTTAATTATTTTAAATAGAGAATTAATTATGTTTAAAAAAATATATTACAATAAAATAAAATACATTCATATTTCATAAAGTTTTAGACATTATAAAAACTACATAAATAAGTCAAATATATATCTATCAAATAGTAATTTACTACTTGTCTAAAGAAAAATTAACTTTTAATTGATGATTATTAAATACCTATCAAGATTATATGATTACCTAGTAAATGAGACATTATCAATAAGTTTTTGTTAATATCAACCAATAGTAAACTTACTAAATTAAAAAATATATTAATGTATTCGTCGTATTAATTAATATAAAGAGAATATTAAAAAAAAATAATAATGGTTATAGCCTAAAAACTTATGATTTCTTAATATATTTTATAAAATTACCTGATAAATCTATATCCCAGCAGTTTTAAAAATTTAATTGTATCATTTTTCAGAATAGAAGAACTACATTTCGGAGTTCGAGATACAGCAACTTCTGGCCCGTCTTTTTTGTTGGTCGTCTTATAATACAAATATGTAACCAATAAACCACTGCAAATAAATATGTGGGTTAAATTAGAGATTATCGCAATTTTTATTATAGCTATTAATTTTACCTGATAAAAAAGAAAGTATCTACGGAAAATGTTGCGTTGCTCACTGTTTGGAACATAAAGTTCCTCTCGGTCAATGTCCGTAACGTCTTGTTTTCTAAGTACATAATATTATTAAAGTAAAATATATAATTATCGTTATCATAATCTAAATCAATTTATTGTGTATTTATATAAATGTTGAACTAACCTGCGATTGAAAACACTTGTAAGTACGTATGTACCATTATAACCCAAGCCAAACTTAAAAATCGAAGTCCGTGTACACAAGTTAAGGATTCAGCTGGCGCCGGTCCGCAATGTAAAATTTTTCGGCCATTGCTCACAGCCGAAAAAGCCAATAGAATTTGTTCGTTGCGGCTGACTATGCAAAACAAAGTCATATAGCATGAATGTAAAATGTAATACAATATAAAGTTTCAGAAAAATTAATTTAGTTTATAATTAAAATACTACTATGCATATTATGCATTGTCATTTGTCAATAGGATTAAAAATCTACACCCACAAACTTTTATAATTACTACCAAATCTACACATTATATTAAATAGATACGCCACAATTTAATCAGGTATGTTTGGATAAAATACAATTATGAAGAAGACAATTTTTATAAAATCAGCTATCTATTTATGAAATTATCAAATTAGATACCAACTCGTATCCAAATACAAGTATAATAAAAAACAAGGCAGCAGCAAAAAAAGTTAGAAATTCTAACCAAAGTATATTATTTTTTTACTTTACATTTTTAGGTTATTGTATTATTATCATCAAATATAATATATTTAACTGAAATGTAGGTATAAGAATGGAATATTTTAGTTTAAGGTATATAATATATAGGTGTGCTTTTCTACAGTAATAATACAGTCAAGTTTAACTTAATGGATTCAATAATACGTCTTTCTAATAGTCAATAATAATCGTTTCTTAAATATTCAATATAATTTAACCACAGTTCTCATAATATATTTGCATAGATCCATTGTATACTAATTCTGGTAGCCTGTTATTGAATATCAATTACAAAAAATAGCCAAACAAATAAAAAAATAAACAATAACAAAATCTAACAGAATAATAAATTAACATTTAAATAGTCTCATTATAAATAATAACAAAGCGTAGGAAAAATGTTTTATGAATATAAAATATCATTTTGAAGGACGATTTATTGAAACTATAAAAATATTTAAAGTATTTAAAAAGTATTAATTTACTATTACAACTGATGTCATTATTTATTTAATATTTTTTAAAATCCTATATGGCATCATTTGTTATACTATGTCAATTGTAAATCCTTTAAACTTATTTAAATTATTTATTTCAAATGCACCTTTGCTGGCTTTTATTCATCGAACATAAAATTTAACTTTCAAATAAATAAGAAAAAAATTATTTAACTATTTTTATTCTGAATATTATTTTTTTAATTCATTAAAAAACGTAATATGTTAATGATTTATTACCTTTGAATAACATGTCTTGGTCTTCTAAGGTTCCATCGTCATTTCCGCAACTCTTCATATTATGCATCTTTTCAATGGCATGCATTTTGTCCAAAGTAAATTCTACTTTTGAATCACTTTCATTATTATTTCCTTGAGCTATGTGTCTTTTTTTGAATTCTTTAGCTTTTCGTCGCTCTAATATCATTTCATATCCTGATCCCACCACTGTCAATAAGGATACTAACCCAACAATAATCCTGAAACCCACGAAAAATACACTATTACAAATACCTAGTATAAAAATTTTATGAATAATCGATATTATAGAAGTCAATATAATCGTATCATATGTTTTTCTCATGTTAATATTAAAATATATATTTAAAACTTACTAAACTAGCTATCTTTACTTACAATAATATTTGAAATTTGCTATCCGACCACAACGAATATGTACCAGGTACTTCTCTAACATTGAGCACACTATAACTGCGATAGTTAGATCCACTATCTTCCTTGGGAACATTAACCATATTTTGCACATCAGTAGAACTGCAATCCATTGGTATACACAGACCAAGTGAAATCAATCTGGTCTAAAAACGTAAATAATTTTTGTTACTTTGATAATATGTTAAATAAGCAGTAAATATTTTAAAATATATTACAGTAATTGTTTATTGTAATTATTAAAAGTCCTGATATATTTAAAATAATATATAGGTATATAATATAATATTTAATATATATTCATCAATTCATCGTTAGTATCACGCCTAGTAGCTATTTTTATACAAATATTTATGATAAGTTAATATTATTTAATGACGATGGATCATATATACTTAAACACAATTATATTACGCAATACTTAAAATAGTAAACAATGGAGTTTGAAAATAATTCAATGTGAAATTTGTAATAAAAAAAATTACAAGTGGTTAAAATCTCCGAAAAAAAAACTTAAGTTTTTGAAATTAATTGTGTACATTTGCTTTTGATTTATTTATTGTTATTAAAATTAGACAAAAGAATACATATTATCAGTAGACAGTTGACTCTTCATTATTGTGCTTTCTCTGACAAATGATGATCTATCATTTTGAAAATCTTGACAACCTACAGCCTTATGACCTTTGAGTTTTGACATTTTTGTATATATTTTTATATAAACTATTCGTGCTGTAATATTTTTATCTATCATCATCACATGACTCTTATTTTTATTTAGGTACACCTTTACACATACTATAATTTTTCATTTACGTTCGTGACAGCACATCACTAACTTATCGTTTGCCCCAACGCATTATAATGAATAATAATATACCACACACGTGAATAGTATAATAATATGTACTTAAATGGCGTGTATACCACCACTTGGATCAAACCGTTAGTCTGTGGTTTTAGTCGTTAGTCGGATGTCAGGTCCCATTATATAATATATTAGATATATGGATACCTACTTAAAATCATAAACTCATAACTGCACAAAGTCTGTAGGTTTATTATAGTGTATGATGCAACTTGCACTCTCTAATTTGTCTAATATAATTATATGTCATGTTATATATTGCTAATTATTATTAGACTATATAGCGGCTGGTACTTACTCTAGGAGTCAACTGATCATGTAATTTTATCGCCAATTTCGCAACATAAAATTTAGCTTCAAACGGTGGCACATATTGATTCGTCGCTTTGTTCTGTAGTTCTTTACAGAGAGTATGAGATCCCAACCAAAAATCATTACCGAAAAACAGCTGTGACGAGTATCGTCCACTAGCGTCGGCCACTGAAAAAAAATGTATTGTTATTATTTCGCTTTAAATATATATAATATATAAACATGTTATAAAAGCAAAATATTGAAGAAAAAAAGTGATATGCTGACTATTGAATATTGATGTACCCAACTAAACTGTTATAGGTACAAACACTACAAACTATAAAAGAACTACATAATATTAATATAATCTAAAAACAATAGATATCAAATCTGTTTGTCTTTTCAGTTTTCACTATAAGAATCAAAACAATAAGATGATAGTTTTTTTTTTTTTTTACTCAAAAATCAGCTGAATTTTCCATCAAATTCATTTTTTCTAGTATTTGCGGAATTTTTGATGTCAACCAGCGGAAGCATAATACAGGATTTGGGTGGCCCAAATACTTTCTTTTCACATTTAGTTTTTTTCCTTCTCCTATTAGAGCTATCGTGAAAGTGGTTAAACTGGTCAAGAAATCGAGACCTTGGTTGGTCATGTATGAATGGCATGGTGTGCATGTACTCTTGCCCGCGATAATTTCGATTTGTTTTCAAGGTTACTCAATTGACGAAGTGATCGTCTACTTGTTAAAAAAATAAAAATTTGTTTCTAATATACATAGAACATTGGTCATTTTCGATGATATCAAAAATGGTACAGTTGTTATTTAGAACAGAATTCATTTAAAGAATAGAAAAAAAAATTTATTTCACTGTGTGGTGAAACTTCGATCGGTTACGATTACGAGAGTCGTTATAATATAAACGTGGAGTGGCTAATTTTTTCTGGACTTGAACAAATAACAAACATCTTATATGAAGAAAAAATAAAACACTTTCTTTTTTTCCCACATGCTATGTTTACAATAAATTGCAGAGTATACTATGACCGTTATTATTTAATTAGTAAACTTCTATGATTCATAAAATACTTTCCAACACTTTTTTTATAATAAATTTTAAATGAATAATATTTGATATGGCCTTTCTATAGCTTAAAATAAATTTAACTAAAGAAATCTGAAATGCAAAATTTCCTTTTACTAGTACACATATTTACGTAATAGTATGTTTATATTTTGTTGGACTAAAAAATAATTTGTTTCAATTTTAAAAAAACTATATTTTATTTTTTTATCTTTATTCATAAAATTGAGCGGATACATATCAATATAATGTTTATAACTATTATTATTTGAATGCAATTAAATTGTTTTATCTCAAGTTTTGAAAATATTTTAAAGGTCTTCGACGTGTGTCTAAAAGAGTGACAGATACAAAAACAGTTTTCTAAACCAGCAAGTCATGATAAACTTAGTGGTTAGTAGACACATAAATTAAGTTGTTTATAGAATCCAGGAGGATATGTAGGTAAACAACAATATTTTCTGTAGACTATTACCGGTTTAGAAATATTTCTTGAAAAACGTCTTGCCTAGAATTTTTGTATTGATTTTTTAGAGCTGTTTGTGCATCTTAAAATTTGACAATTAAAACTAAACGATTAGTTGAAAAATCCTGTTATATAACTTCAACGTCCTATATATTAACTGTGTTTTGAATGTTCACATACCTAATTACAATTAGGTAACAACTAACAAGCAAATTGCAAATTACTTGATTGGTGTAGACTATGTAAGTATACAAAGATAATGAAACTTAAGTAGATATCGACTATCGATTAATCTAATGACGATATTTATTTTATGTTTGAAATAAGGCGTGATAATTATTCGGCATCGTGTCATAAATATATTACTTATAAGTTAGGTATATTAATTACACTGCATAGTAATTTGTAGAAATCATTCATTGAGTAACAATTATGAGACATAATATATCTATATAGTTAGAACAATAATCCATAAATTACAGTGGAAACACATCATACATAACTTTACTATAAATGATATAATAATGCAGGTCAAATTAATGAAATATAATTGGTGATTAAAATGTAAATGTTTATATAAGAGTCATATTACTACTTGCATAAGGTCACAAGATCATCAAAACGCAAACAAATGTTATATTTGAAACAGAAAACTATAATATTAGGTTCGTAATTTTAGGTAGTTAAAATAATATATAATCGGTAGTTGTTAAGTGTTGATATTAGAAATATATTATATTGCTATAAGTAGTACTCATTAATAATGTGAACACAAAACGTATAAGGCGTGTATCCTATTATATTTTTGAAGACCAAAGAGACCTCCTATTATGATGTTATTTATTTAATATTATATTTCCTCATATTTTTTAATTTTTTTAGATACCTATTATAGGTATTTATTATTTTTACACGTACATATTATATATAAAATACAGTATCTTAAACATGATTATGGAGGAATCAAGATATTACATCTACTAAGTTTTTTTTTTTTTTAAAAAATACTTTAGTTTTCAATATTTTCGATAAATTTTATATACGTTCTTATTTGATTAAAATTATTCAAATTTGTTTTTAATGTAGGTATACGATGGTCATTCCTAACTTAAAAGTTTATCAGTAAAAGATGCTGTTAAACTGGTAAGAACTACCTACCTACCTTTTTTTAATCTATATACAACTATGGTAACGTTATAATGTATAATGTCGTGTATATAACGCGTAGGTGCCATGCAGTATATAACATAACATAATAATATATTACTATATTAGTGACAACGACATTTCCCCGTTTACTCGTAAACAGTCAAAAAAGATATGTAGCCAATAACCAGCAATTTTATAGCACGTCACTCGGTGTCCATACGGTATTGTATTATTATAATAGTATATTATATATCGGTTGACACTATTGACACGATATTATAATATGTACGCATTTTACGGGTATTTAAAGACAGCGTTACAGAGATATGACGGATGACAACGCTCGACCTACACGAGCATAAAAAAACCAAAACAATAACAAACGACAACAACACGGCGAACGCGTAAAGCGATTTGTCCGATTAATTTTTCGCCGCCCCCTAAAACTGTTTTTCCGACAATTTCCGCCGAGTAAAAATTTATCGTACTCAGCACACAGGCGCGAAGGTTCGCGGACCGCCCATAGAAAGCCGCGTGACTTTATCGTTTCCTGTACCGATCTTAAATATATGTACATTTTGATAATGCGCTAATGATTGTCCGCGTGCGCGAGGTAATAATATTATCACAAGTGCACGGTGATATCGGTGTGTCAAATCGACAAATTATCAACGGTGTACACTTTTTTTCCATATTTTTTTTTCTCGCTCTTTATTATATCACCGACAAAATTTCCATCGAACGTTTGATTCGCGTATTATAATATACAAGTACTAATGTAACAATAATAAAACGAAATGAACAGAACGTTATACCTAATGATTCCGCGTACCGGAACTATAAACTATATAATAAATAAGTACCTATTAATTTAATAGTTGGTATTATACGAGTAAACATTATATATATATCTATATGAGCGCATTTGTATTCCGCGTTTCCTCATCGATATAATAATTCGTAATTTCGTTTATTGTCTACGAGTAATCTCTGCTAGATACTTATCGAATGTCCGTGCGATAACATTATGTACACCTCACACAGATCGATCGATAACATCATATTTTTTTTTTGTTATTATTATTAGCTTCTAGTAACATCATATTTTGCTTCCCGATTTATCTTAAGACGACATCCTCAAAAATCGCATTGGCTAATTCACGACGACGCAAGCCGGTAAAACAATAATAATATTATAGTTTCACGGTCGGTACGCGTCCCGTCAACTACTAAAATTCTATAGATACTCTCTTAAAATATCGATGGAGTCAGTTCAGTAAATATTTGTTATTTACTCGCTGTGTTGTCAAGGACAACTTTGACGGAGATTATTATCGTCTATGATTTGATTTTGATGCTTAATAAGGTACCTACTTCACTATAATTCTAAATTGTATACATCTATACTCTATAGGATACAAAATTACAACTTCCAGCTAACCATTATTACTAATAAAACTTCGCGCTCCATTTCCATAATATTTAAATACAGCTCATTTTCAGCCAAAATGCAAGATAACTCGTATTTTAAAATCAGGTTTGTCAATTATAGATTTTCCTTTTCAATTTTGTAACACTTACATAATAAATGCAATTACTGACAACGTATTTGAAGATATTCTTATAAACCCGTGAAGATATTATGAAATAAATAGGTAATATATTTCTAATAATAATTTTCGGTAATTCAATGATGTAAGTGATCTTAAATATAGAAATTTCAAAACTGCGAAAGAAAGTATCAAAGTTTAAAATAAATATACAGCTCACAGTAGGTACTATAACCAGTTAAAAATATTTGTTTGGCTTATTTATATACTCGTTAATTTATTTACACGTTAATCAACGGAATGGATAATTTATAACTTGTGAAAAAAGGGATTTGTTTTTTAACTTTCTGAATACGATTATATATTATTATTATCGTCACATCGCTGAGGATACACTGAAAACTGCAACGCATTTATGTATAAGATTTCATTCGTATAGTTTGAATGTACCTAGTCGAATTAAATTAAAAAAAATAAATGTTTATGGAATATGAATCACTCTGCAAACCGGTTCTCGAGAGGAGTCGTCGGACTTGGTTATTTTTTGATAATAAAATGTTAATCTAAAAGAATATTACAAGCAACGCTTTCATCGGACAGTCACCGATCCTCGTCGGTTTCTCATTCCAAAACTAGACACGGCGTTTTGAGTTTTTGAAATTGTTCACGAATAATAATTAAACATCGACGAAAATAAATTAGTAAAAAAACGGGCTAGTAGGTAGTTAATGATAAATTATAATAATATGATATTATTATAAATATTGATAATCGTTTCTATCTGACAATAATAATAACATTATTATTAAAATAAGAGTACTTATGGTACCAAATTTCTACTTATCCGATGGAACACGCTGGTCGTAGTGATCGTGTCTATCATAGTGCACAATGCACATAGTACTATGTAATATACGACTGACGACCTGCAGCGATCGTCATTTCGTTTAACAGACATATTATTATTATAATAATAATATAATAACGTATTATATTGGTATTTATTAATATGTTATTTCACAGTACGATTAATCGTTAGGTCACCAAATATTGTGTTGACGCCGGAAAGCGAGAAAGCAGCATTTTGTATAATATTATTAAAATAATTATTTTAGTACTAATATTTTACGGATGCCTCTTTTAATATTATTATACTATACCTATCGGACAACGTTTTCGGACGTGTAACGGATAATTGACGATTGCATCAAGCCCCCGTGAAAGTGATGAACGCCGATTATGATTTATACTTTCCATTTGCGTTGCAATAATAATAATATAACGTTTAAACAGCCACTAGACTATACGGCGATTAGAAATGTACATATATTATTATCATTGTGGCGATTGTTATTGCATAGTATGGCTATTATTTATATATTATTATTATTAGTAGTAGTAGTAGTAGTAGTAGTAGTAGTAATAGTAGTAGTAGCAACAGTAGTAGTATTATTGGTTGCATTGATTCTATAAAATATTTTGTATTATTATCGATTTCGTTGGACTATAACTATGTCCCATCTCATAATATTGTTTGATGGTTGGATTACTTGGATTTCAATAGTTTTGGACATAATGTATTTTGGGCTTTTGTCTCTGTGTAATATGAATATTTTTAAACTTGTGTTAATAAGAGTGCATATTCAACGACAAAAAAAAATCAAAATTACTAAATACACCATGAAAACACACCTACCTGGAGATTTTTCGAAACTGGGAGATGAATGATTTTAAATACAAAATCTAAACAGCTATATAAATTACAAATTACATAGGTACATAGGTGATCGTATACCTAACGATTTTGGAATTTAAAAAAATCAATCTACCGAATTGTTTTTCAGACGTTATTTTATTGTTATTATATTTTCGTTTCAATTAATTTCAAATGCATCTAGAGTCTAGATATACAATTAATATATAGTAAACAAGTTTTTGATCAAGATTATAAAACTGTTCAGATTCGTTAAAACCAAAGCCTGATAGAATTTTGTGATCATTAAAAACATAATATACAATTATTAATAGTGAAATTGTTCTATGCGTTTATTATTATTCATTTTGTAACTAACATATTTGTCTGAATTAGGTATATACATAAAAATTATTTTAAAATTGCTATAGATTTTGAAATATATAAACAGTCATTTTTTGACAGTAAATGAATTATTTGCTTCCTTATCATCTGCTAAATGACTGTAACGGTTATAATTTCTCATAAGTTATAGCTTATTAAATTAAAATCAAAATGTAAATGTAATAGAATATTAAAATTTCTTTTAAAAAAATAGTCAATCAGTTAAATTTTATTCACAATTACTGTTATACCTATAACTACTATGTATACCTACCACTAACTATATATACCTACACATTACACATATCATCACACTATATGCGTTGTTCATCGTTAAAGTATTTTTTTAGTAGGTAGTGTATAATATTATTTTTATTTTATAGCACGTTCTATTGAAATTGGAGAGGAAAATATACCATGCGGTTTCTCTTAATTCAAAACAAACATATAACATATATATTAGATAAACAAACAAACGAAGACCACAGTTTAAATAACACGTCCTAAGGTATAGCTGTCACCAAAAAAACCGCACTAATTTGAGTATATTAAAAAATATGTTACGGCCATTTAGTGTTGAAAACGTGAGTTCTCTCATCGCCTCTTAAATCATTTTCGAAATTAGTTTAGAAAGTTTTTACGAGCAGCATTCGGACTCTACCAAATTATCTGATGAAAATAAATCAAAAGTTTGACTTAGCAAATTTATAATAATTTAGAAATATAAAAATAAATATAATGAAAAAATACATTTGTTCGTTTTCTCTGTCTTAGTATTGATTAACACTGCACGGTTGATTCGCTAAACTTGGAATAATTTCTATCATTTCTGTAACCACTGTAAATAATCAACAATATTTTCAACTATGCATCACTCAATTATTTCGGTAATCTGTACAACGCAATGTAATGCAATAATTGACCACTTAAAAAAAATCATAATGAACTTTCTTCAGGAAATTTTCAATTTGAAAATTGTTTGTTAATAATATTATTTTGTTTCTATCTTTTTAATGAAACATACCCGGATTTCAAATTAGGTAAACTAAATGAATACGAAAAATATATAAAGTATACGAATCATATTATTGTATATTATATGTACATAAGTTTGTATTTAAAATAAAATTTAACTAAATTGACTAAAACAATATCGACAGACATAAATCGGAAGTTTAGAGACTTCGTATTTTTGTTTGTTTTTATTACCGACACACAATTATAAGCATCACAAGATTCAGTGGAAAGTACCGTTGAACACAGAGTTTCTCGTTCAAGGTGGTTCGACTGGTTTTTTTCGCAATTATTCAGGGCGTCATAAATTTATACATTATTGTCTTCACATAGTTTTACTTTCTTCTGAGCTCTAAACATAGTTACTTTAAGGCTATTA
Organism: Aphis craccivora; assembly: GCA_009835225.1. NCBI lineage: Eukaryota > Metazoa > Arthropoda > Insecta > Hemiptera > Aphididae > Aphis > Aphis craccivora. The sequence continues at coordinate 8,210 of VUJU01000202.1, read as the reverse complement.
TAATATATTATATGGTTGTGGGGTGCTATCAAATACTCCTGCACAGAATCAATTTAATTTTTAAATATAAATATTTATACACTTATAGAAAATAAGTATGCATTTATATTACTTAATTAAATTTGGAGTATATAATAAATTGAGCTATTTAAATGTGAAAGAAATACTTTATCGAAATGGCTATTAAGAAGAATCGTATACAAATATGGATTTTGGTTATAGTATAGGTAACTACTATATTTAATTAGGTATAAAAAATATATTAGATACGTGTATTATATACACGTTATAAAATATTGAAAATATTTTCAAGCAAGTACCAATTATTATGTATCTAAATTATGTAAAAAATGTAATTGTCAGACTGTAAACATCATTTTTCAACATACGACTTGCTAAAAAATTAAGATAATTTAGAAATAATTCAATAGGTACGAAAGTTCTCTGTAATATATTTTTTATAATATATATGTAGATATATAGTTGGTTCGACTTAAATGCAAAAAAAAAAATGTTGAGTATTAAAATGATTTCAATATTGTTCTAAATGTAAATGTACTTTCGTTATCGACTAAAAATAATTAAAATAATTAATATTAGTGATGATTTGACTAAAAATGTGAGGATTTCAACGTGAACGTCTATTAGAAATTAAAAAGGAGGTATGAAACACATTTGTACAATACTTAAAGATACGGTATATAGGATACACACTTATTGAATAACACGATGTTTCTATATAGGTAACAGAAATAGAACTGATTAACTCAGAATATTGCCCAACGCTATCAATACATTTCCGTAACCAACCGATGAGCCTTGAGATATTATGTAAATGTACAATATTTACTTATACATTAATACGGTTACACACAATGAGTGTCCAAACTTTCTCGTAATGAATCATCCATTTTATCGTACAATTCATAAAGGTTACATAGCTGAGTCCAATAATGATAATATTATTATGTCAAATGATTAATTTAAATTATTAAGAAATAAAAAGACCCGTTCATTATAGGATTAAGACTTATCCTACTTGATAACAAGGTTGCTGTTAGCGCTTAGACTGTCTATAATAATGCTTATAATCGAATATACACGAAGATCTTATGCATAAAAAAAATAATAACTTGACAAGAACAGAGTTTATTGAAAAAGTACGTGATAATACGTAGAGAATTAATTTTTATAGTAAAATATTAGCGTCCACGAATCATTTAATCTTTTTATATTTATAATTATATAATTAATACGTACATCTAATATTATACACACTCACTTTTCGCACGAATTTCGTTATTAATGTATATTGTAATATAGAGAATAGATAGTTCATCGTAATTTGCATTTTCATAAGTTTTATTTATGAATATTACAAGAACAAGATTTAGTTGATCTTAACTGTACCTATTTTAAATACATAACACTTCGAGGATAATGTAAACTGTAAAATGTCTCTACGGTAAATTATACCCCCAATAATAGTTTTATATTGTGCACAAAAAGGAGGAGATAAACAGATAACATTATTTTCTATTTCTGAATACGTATTATTTCAAACGCGAAAATTCATCTTTACCTATGCATTTACGGCGCATTTCGATCTCCTGGACGACTAGAGTGTCGTGATTGAAATGTTTATGATCGTCACATCATCACATTATCTACCTATCAAATTTATAGCCATACGTTTGGATTTATTTTTTATCAAAACTATTGATTTTTTGATAGTTGAAATATCATAATATTACGAGTACCATACTATATTTTTTGTAATTTAGTCTTATTTTATCGATACCTGAGCTCAAAACAATGACAAAACTGCATCAACTTGAATAAAACTATTATAAAAAAATAACGATTTAAAAAAAAACCAAATATTTTGTAACTAGTTATTTCAAGACCAAAGTTTGAAATACACTTTTTAGTCGAAATGTAATCATATCCTAATTTTAAATAAAAAATTTACCTTCCAAATAATATTGGATAGACAATATTTATTATTTGAGTTGTTGCAGATTTGAACTGAGGTATTACACGAGACAATGTATATCAATGATATCAAAATATTAAATACTTTTCAATCGGAAAAATCATCTCTACACTACTATATACAGTAAAAAAACAGTATCGGACATCGTATAACGTCCTGCTTCGAGCAAATAGACAATTATCGGGATAATTTTAACAGGCGTTGTCAATAACCCACACGGTCTAGGCGCGTTTTCGCGTAGTCATAAGTCGCGTGTAATACAGGTAATATATCAATCGATGTGTGCAAATGCGACACTCACTTTTAGCAGCCCAAAACGATCCCTGGCGCAGTGCTTCCAAGTAAGTCTTCATGACGTCCCGACACTGGGCGGACAGCTTAGACGCGGCCGGAAGTTGAACGGGGTTCCACCGGTGAGGGTTGTACACGTTCGACAGCCACTCCAAGTCGGAAGTGGTGTTGGCCACGGTTAAGTTGTTCGCCGCCACCACCGCCGCCGCCTCCGCTGACGTTCCCGGGCTCGAGCCGGTCGCCGCGGCCACCATCATCATCATGGCCGACATCGCGTCCACCGCCTTGGCCGTCCTGTACACCTTCTGTATGTTGGTGCCCCCCGGCTTGCCACCGGTAGACAAGCGGCCGGCCGAAGACGTCATGTCCGGGAACAACGACGGCGGCCTGGCGGTCAGTTCATCCGCCGCCATAGACGTGTCTTCGGAGAACATCATCTCCGTCGCTTCCGAATCTTGACCGGCCGCTAACGCGAAACAAAAACACGTAACCGCCAACGCCACTACCGATATCGTCGACATCGCTGATGCTATTTTGGCCATCTTTTCGATGGTTGCGTACCGGACACCCGAACGCTTCTGCACGCTCAGCTCAGTAGTTGGCGTGTAGTCGTCGTGATCGTCACGTGTTCCTCTGCTCCCACCCCGAACATCGCCGTCGTCGTAGTGGTCTTGAGGTGGTGATGTCTCGGCGGTGGAGGTAATGGCGGAGATAGTGGTGGAGGTAGTGTCGGAGTTACGGTGGTGGTGGTTGTGGTGATGCAGGAATAGGCCCGACGAGGACGTCGAACACCTTTCACCTATAAGCCGCGAGCGCGAAAGTGAAAATACTGCAGGACGACCGGTTGTTCGATGGTCAAGACGATGAAAAATGTACTACATATATATTGTTGTTTAAACCCTTTTAGAAAACAGTATATAAATACACACATTTGAAGTTATTGTATAATGCATTGCCGTAATAAGCCGATCGAAGAAGATTCGTGTCAAGTTTAGTGTGATTGCGTGTGTACGTCCCAATAAGGTATAAAATAGGAATAAAATTGCAAAAAGTTTTACCGTCTTCAGCTATAGAATCGAGCCACCAAATATAATTTATTAATTACTCGTTGATTAAAATCAATTAAATCGATACAAAAGAAGATAAATATTCGTTATCCGAATAAAGCAGTAATACGAAATGCAATAAAATACATAAAATGTGAATAAAGAGACGCTCTTATAATCTAGATCTCTAGTAGCACTGACTCCAGACAACACGAAGAGAGGCGGAATTAACCCTCAAAGAGCTTATATTTAGTCTAAAAACCTCTTTACATCGACGATGTCCAAACAGACGTACCTACAAGTGGTTCGAAATTTTTAGACGCATTTAAACACAATTTATTTTTTTCATGTTAACCGGCTAACGCACGAAATATTTATTGAATATAATAAAATGACTTATATTATCCTCGGTAAAAACAATTTAATAACTTAGTAACTTTTAGTTTAACTTAAAAGTATTCGGTAAATTATTAAATCCCAAGTTGCAGGGTTTCGTGTAGACTGACGTTGAAAATCGATGTCATGGTGTTTTACAATTTATGGTTTACCAAACAGAGTATAAATAACGTTAAAATATTTATATTTTAAATAATATAATATTTTATTTATTATTAGTTGAAGCATTATTTCTAAAAGTTATGGTGTACACAGACACAAAAAAAAACCACATTATTGTAAAATCAATACATGCATCACTCTGTTCAGAGTCTAAAATAAAATGTTTAATATTAACATGTTTGTAAATATAGACTATAGTTATAGCAAAAAAAATATATATTTTTTTTTAACTTAATTCTTTATTTGGCAATCTGTTACAATACGAACAATAAACTTAATTGATATAATATAATAATAAATATAACAGAAATGACGGAGTTAAGAGACTTCCCATTGAAGGTACTTCGTCATGATAGGCAAAAAAAATTATAGTCAGAAAATTGTATCATGTATAGAAAATCCTATTAAAAATATTTTGTGAAAATATCAAGTAACTTCAATTATTTATTTTTGAGTAACATAAAAAAAATCGATTTCGTCAAAAACTAGTTTTGCATAAAAATTCATATTTTTTTTAAATTTTTTTTTTTTTCGTGTAATTGAGTACTGGAATTTTTTTCTTTTTACTCCACTAACTATTAAATATAAATTCAATTCAATTTTCTACCATGAATCACAGTCAAAATGGAAAATTGAATTAATTTTACTCTCTCAAAAGATAAGCATCTGCTATTATATCGATGGTATTATACCTATAGGAATATATTAACTGATTTCATTTATAAAATATTACCTTATAATAAAAGTAAAAACTAGAAGTTGTTAGGTATGTTTGGAATTTGGTATATCATATTATAATATATATTTATGTATTATTAATCATTCATAATATATATATTTACATATTATACATATTTTGTTTGTACGTAATCTGTATGTGGAACGTTTCAAAACGCATTTGGTACAAATTACAATATATATATATATAGGTATAGACATATAGTGTATAGTATAGTATATACTATATATAACTATAGTCTATAATACAACCCAAAAAATACGGCTGTGCCGTTTAATCAGTTCCCGTCGACCTATTGAATACGATTTTTGTTTCATTAATATTATGTTTTAGCTTAAAATAACGCGGTTGTAAAGTAATATTCTTAAACTTCTAAATACACATGCATGCATATAAGATATCTACTCAACATGTGTTACTAGTATAATATACTATATTATGATCACTATAATAATAGGCTTTAAAAATTGTGTGTGTGTGTATATTGTATACTGTATTCATGATAGGTAAGCGTAATGCTTAGATCTTCAACTTTGAAAGTGGTTTCTAATACCTAATCGGATCTCATTTGTATTTTTAACTTTTGAGAGAGGTTCAATAGTTTAATCACTATCTCTCGTTAATTGGGGAGTTTTAAGTAAATGGTAGCGTATTTAAGCGATTTGAAGGAGGCCTTTAGGTACATTCTAGTTGTGGATCCTCAATAATTTTATCATGACAATATGACATTGAAAATAAAAACACTGAGAAATAATGTTTTTTTTAATCAAACGAAAGTTTGAAAACTTAATTTTCAAACATCTATACATAATATCTAATATATAGTGTATATTATACAATAATATCATACAATATTATTGCTTTAAATAATTTTTTTATTATTTGAACAATGACATTTTTATTATTATCTACACTTAGATTTATTTTTATTTGTTTTATTAGGTATACATTAAAACTTGTATGTAGGTAGGTAACGGTCACTGAAGGGATCGGAAATAATGACCGCTATATATTTAGAGGTGGCCGTAGAAAGACCGTTAAAAGAAGTGCAATACTTCCAGATGACCAATTTATAAGGCGTGGATCCAAGGGGGGAGCAAGGAGCCATAGCCCCTCCCGTAGAGGCGTAGACTCTTGTGAATTTTCTAGTAGGTATGTCTACTATTAGCAACCGATAAAATGCATTGTTTTGCCGATAGCGTTTCGGCCGTGTCCGATTTTATCGGTTGCCGTCAAAAAGCTAGTGTAATCTAATCGAACATTTAAACTTGTTTGGCTATAACTTATAACTTCTCGTAGTACCTATCTATATAATAATATTTACCTATTAACTTACATAGGTATTTACATAGTAATAACTCCATAGAAAAAAGATTAAATACTTAATTACACTGTTTTTATCAGATAGCCTGAAAATTGAAATTTTATTCAAAATATGTTCTGAATCCGCGCCCATCCTATATAGAATGCATAAAAACCAAATACATTCACAACAATATGCACATTGCTAAAATGTATTTATGACAAGAGTTATTTACTTATGTGTTATTATATTATATATATGTAAAATGTAAAATTTAAAAGTTCTGTACCTATAATATAAACATATTAAAATTAAAAATATTGAGTAGGTAGGTAATATTAATTTGTTTTGAATTTTTTATTTTCTGAACAATTTTTTCGAAATGAATTCCTGCTGTTTTTAATAAATTAAAACCGTCTACGTTACCTTTTTAAAGATTGAAAAGAGCTAATTGTTTTATTTGATTAACAATCTCTGAGTAATTGAGCAATATGCATACTGGTTCTTCAATTTTCTGTAGCTTTCTCGGTTTTTTTATTACATTCATTGGCGGAATCAATGGGGGAGCTTGAGGAGGCTTAGCCCCCCCTCCAAACATTCTTGCGAACATAATAATTGTGTAGTTTCATTTTCATAAATTTTAATTTATATTCTTAAAAAATAAGAAATATAACACGACATGATAATTTTTATATTATAAATTTGTTTAAATAATATTTTACATTATATTTTATACGAAAATTATAATTATAAGCTGGAATACTGTCCTATAGTGATTTGTTTTCTTCCTTTATCGTCCGTCGAATAAAACAAAATATTAGGTATATACAATTATATTAATTTGGAAATACCAATACTGCTGATTGTCGATACAATGATTGTGTTGATTGCTGCACTGCCGCAGTGAAAAATTATACACGATTATATTCCATTTGGACGTAGCAAAAAAAATACATGCTGTTGCATACTAAATTATAATTTATTTCAGTGCATATAGGTACTCGAAATGTGCTACCAAAATACGTATTAATTTATACCAATTGCTACAAAAAATACATAGGTACGCATATTATATTAAAATATTAAATGGACAATTATTCTCAATTCAGGATAGTTAATATCATATTATTATGAATAAAACTAAACGCTGTATAATATACAGTGTATATTATAATATAAATGATATAATTATTTATATCCATGCTGCATTGCTGCAAACACATATTATATGTATTCTTTTCTAACGAGTTGTGTATTTAGGTACACAAAATTAAATTTTAAATCGTTCATATGATAGTTTTATAAAAATGTATTTCCATTTAAAAACTATAAACATCTATAATTATTGTTGCTATTGACAACTACGCATAGTTTGAAATAAACATAATGCTGTCGCGCGCCGGTACAAAAATATAACATTCCTAATTCAGCCTTCAATAGTATAGCACTAGAGCATCAATTACAAAAATTACGTTTCATAATTATTCTTCTTGTTTGAAAAAATTACGAATTTATAGTTTATAAAGTATATAATATATTTACGATTAGAATATTATTATGCAGAATAATATTATAATCGACGATAATCAGACTATGTCGGCATCAACCTCAGCGGAAAAGATTTCAGAACTTAGGGATTTATCGGGTTCGCCGACTAAATGTTTGTATTCTTCTGCTCCCGATATTATGATGACAACAACATCTGAAAACAATACAATCGCCGACCAGGAGAAAATAGAGATCCAGACGCCATCTGTGTTAATCGACGGTCAGATTTTCGGAGAAAACAATCCTGGGCCAACCAATTCAGATGACGTAGAGAACCGTGGGGATTTGGCCGGTAAGTCGTGGCATTCGATGACCGACTTATCGAATAATTACGACGCGTTGAAGTCTGACGGTGAGAAAAAAATTGAGTGCATCGCCGATCCGATGCAAGTTCCGTGCAACTCGTCGGAATGCACTGCGACTGCAGAGCCGGCCGTAGGCGAGATCGAAACGCGATCTGTGTTAAGTAATTGGCAGATTTTTGCTAAACAAACCCCCCCCGGGCTGGTCAATTTCCACGACGGGAAGAACCGTGGTGACTTGGTCGGTCGGCCATGGCGTTCGATGCCAAACTTGTCGAACTATTATGTCGCGATGAAGTCTGACGGTGAGAAAACAATTAAGTGCATCGCCGATCCGATGCAAGTTCCGTGCAACTCGTCGGAATGCACTGCGACTGCAGAGCCGGCAGTAGGCGAGATCGAAACGCGATCTGTGTTAAGTAATCGA